>PITA01022448.1:0-30380 GCA_004023965.1 Spilogale gracilis | reverse complement strand
CTGCTGATCAGGAAGCCTGATTTGCGGCTAGACCCCAGGACCCCAAGATCATGACCTGAGCCAAAGGCAGATGCTTAACCCACTAAGCCATCCAAGTGCCATCACAGAGTGGGAATTTTTAAAGAACAAAACCAAACCTTTTTCATCCATGTTTCCAAATTATAACAAACTTATCTGTGCCTAATAGGTACTTGAGAAGTGCTGACTCATTTACAGGTATTATTACATTTGGATAACACAATCATCCTGTGGGGCAGACATTATTGTGCTTGTTCTATTGATTAGGAAACATGTTTGAAGAGGTTGGATAAATGGTCTATAGTTACAAAGACTTCAGTGGTTGAGTTTAGATTCAAAGCTTTACTTTTTATAAATTCTGACATGAACCTTAATTTTCATACTTAAAAGCTCTGAAATTGGGATGTGTTTCAGCATTTATGGCAAGTTTTAATCACTGTCATCCAGGCAGCAGTTGTCACTTTTGTTTGAGGACCTTTGAGTTAGGGGCATGGTTGGTATAATACATGATGAGCTCAGCTGCCGTTTAAAATGTCTTCCAAAAGATTATACTATGATTCATCCTGAAACAAAATCTATTGCAAATGCAGAAAGAAATGGCAACAGAAGAGCAAAGCATAAACTGGATACTAGTGAAGCAAATATTCATAATTGGAAGAATGATTGAAATTCCGTATTTTTTTGCTAAGCAAAAACCAACTACATTATGAAATCTATCAAAGGAAGATCTACTCACAAATAGATAAAACAATGTTAACATTTGTTGGGATTAGTCAGTAAAACAGAAGGACGCCAGAAGGCAGAGAAGATGAAGGTGAAGGTCAGCACACTGATGCCTTTAACTGAAAAAGAACAATTAGGACAATGATGAAGGCAATGATCATCGCAGTTCCATAGAACTTTCTATGATGAAAGAAATATTCTATAACCTGTATTGTCCGATATGTGTCACTAAAACAATTACTAGGCATGCAAAATATGTCAGTGTAACTAGAAAATAAATTTTAATGTCATTTAAATTAATTTAAATATAAATAGTCACATGATGTTCCTGACTACCCGACCAGACAGTACAGAATAATATGGTGCTGTTTAAACGAATCTCCCTGGCTAAAAATTAAACCACAGGCCTAAAATGGTGTCACTTTAGCCAAGCCCCCAATCCCGGGGCTTAACACTTAATTTAGTTATAGTTTCAACCTCTCCCAGTAACAGTATTAACTGGCAGTCAGGATTTTACTGATCAGTGCCAATGAAGTAACTGGCCATATGGGTCCTCTTCATTCCCAAATGAAGATAAGGTCATCTGCATGACAAGATTACCTGCTCTTTCCTCTACCGGAAAGCAACCTTGCTTGGAATAATCTTTTTCTCTTGTAATAACCTTCTTGTCCCACCCTCCTTCCTATAAAAACTTCCCATTTTGTACAAGTCCGTGGAGCTGCCCCCTACTTGCTAGAACTGTTTAATAAAGTCAATGAGATCTTCAAATTTACTCAGTTGATTTTTGTTTTTTAACACTCTCTTTAGGGAAGCTGGCTCATCAGGGAAGTTAAATTTGATGGTACAGTGAGTTTTGGTATTCTCATCTGGAAAGTAAAAATACAATCTATTTCACAATGTTGTTGTGGGGGTTTAATGAGATGCTATAACAGGCTGTGTTTAGCATAAAACCTGGAACATGGTAAATGAAAAGAAATGAAAGTAGTAGTATTCAGGAGAGTAGGACTAGTAGTAGTTATGGTAATGATACCACTGTTACCTTTGCTGACAAATAGCAAGTAAGTTTTGAATACTGCAGTTAACAGGAGGTCAGAAAAGAATACCCTCTCTGTCTCTCCCCAAAAGATGGTAAGTTACATAGCAATTAGAAAATTCATTACAGATAGTAAATTAGGCTATGCATAATTTCAGTAAATACTGATCAGCCCAAAATTTCTAGAAGGTGAATTAGTGGACAAGCAATGCTTCTGAATATGCATCTGCATTCTGAAAATCCAAGTTCTAGTGTCTTGGACCTATCCTCGTATTTTTTTCTTTTTTAAGATTTTACTTATACATTTGAGAAAGTGTGAGAGAGAGAGCCCAAGGAAAGGGTGAGGGGTAGAGTGAGAAGCATACTCCCCACTGAGGAGGAAGCCTGATGTGGGGCTCAATGCCAGGACTCCAGGATCATGACCTGAGACAAAGACAGACACTTAACCGACTGAGCCACCCAGGCATTCCCAACCACCCTATAATTCTTAAAGGGATGCCAGATCATTCCTAGCATTTATGAAAATTTTAGCAAGAATAATCTCTTTCTATTAATCCAAAGGGGAATATTGTATTCACCAAGTTTTCCCTTTGGATTAATGGTAATAAGGAAAGTAATAGGAATGACATCCTTGCTGAGCCCATATTAAGGGCTAGGCTGTTTTTAGAACTGCTGGGTAACCATTCTGGAAATCTTTTGGACTATGCTCTCTCATTAATTGCTATAGGCTTATGTGTGTGTTTGCATGTAAGGAGGCACAAGACTAATAAGGACAATGACAATCGAATGGTAGTAACATCCTGGCAACTATACCTATCCAAACCTTTCATCTGGTTTAAATCCATTAAGGAGAGAAGAGTTAAGAAGAAAAGCTGAAAGAACCGATTTTAGGAAAGATGTTACTCTTTGGAACTGAGTCTGGGATTGAGCGATGTTGCTTTTTTTAAAGAAGTTTTAGAAGATCTAAACCATTTTTTTCAACCTTTGTGTTGAATCCAATTATACATTAATGTCTGGGAGACTGGCAGCTTTGGGAAAGAGCACCCTGGGCACATCAGTTAGCATCGTGATGAACATTATCAGGAACAGCTGTGGTGAGTCTGGCCCCAGAAACTTTCTGGGAAGAGGACATTGACAATGGGACAGTCAAGTAGCATAGAAGAACTAGGCTAAGCTTGAATGGGGACTAACAGACCACACTGTTTATAGCGTCCCCAAAACACTTGTGGGAAGGCCTCCGAAAAGGGGTCAAGGTCCTTCTGATCAGACAGAGCCTCGCATAAGCAGGCATTAATGTTAAAGTGACCTAATTTGTCCTCAGTGGATGGTGACGCCGGAGGACACTAGGGTACACTAGCGGTTTTGTTACTCTGGAGTTCCTGTTATTCAAACCTTTTTGAGTTTCTATAGTTGCATGCCATAGTGATTTCGGGTGGAGTTAGTGCAGGAGAGTTTGGGCCCCAATAAAGAACTGTTTGTTGAAAGCCTGCTCATCATTTGCCTTTTTATTGCTACCAGAATAACAGTAACTAGAATCACTAAATCTAACACTTGAATAAAGGCCGTTCAGCGGGCTGAAGAGTGGCAATTATCAAACAGTACACACCAACAGTTCTTGGCAGGAAGTGAGGAACAAGAAGTAAAGAATTACTCCATGAACTGAAAAAATATGGGGAGTGTTTCAAATAGAAAATATGTAAATTGTTAAAATACAAGGAGCATCTGAACAATAACAACAAACTGTTTTCTTGAGAAAGA
The DNA here is from genome assembly GCA_004023965.1 of Spilogale gracilis. NCBI lineage: Eukaryota > Metazoa > Chordata > Mammalia > Carnivora > Mephitidae > Spilogale > Spilogale gracilis. The sequence goes on along the minus strand of PITA01022448.1, from coordinate 26,848 downwards.
ACAGAAAACAAACAAAAAACTAAAACCAAAACCAAAAACAAAGTTTAAGTATATACCCAGCCTCTTTTAGGAGTACTCCATTCAAAATAAAGCACTAAGCCATATTGGGAGATAACATCTGCATTGTTTAACTCAACCTTGAATGAGTTGAGATCAGTTGAAATGAAAATTTTTGCCTTTCCTAGCAAAGGTCATATTGATAGAAAGTCCTATTTCATTGGCTCCTATTCTCTGAGAATTATTATAATATATAGTTATTATATTCTTATAATATAAAGTTAGACAAGGTGACATTTATTCCTTCCATCCTTTCAATCTGATGGCCAAGTTCTAATTAGACTTATACCAAAAAAAATTATCTAGATGGTCTGTTCATACCCTGGCCAAGTAACTTGAATAGCAAAAATGAAATATTAACTTGGCCTTCCAATTTGAGTAGCAAAAATGAAATATGACTCTACACAGTATTTTAGGCAAAGTTCTTGAAATAGGGAAGCTTATTTTATATTTTAAGCAATAAAAAAGGTCTAATAATATAGAAAAGAGAAAAAGGGAAGTTGGAATTTTACAAGTCAGAGGTAAGAGATCAAAAGGTATGGAGTACGTAAGGTACCAAGTCTACTTGACAAATTGGTCATAAATAAATCACTGGGGCCAGATGGCATTCACCCAAGAGTTTTGAAGGAACTCAAGGGTGAAATTGTGAAACTCTTGGCCAAATGTGTTAACTGTTGTTACAAATAGTCACCTTGCCAGAGGACTGGGAGATTGCTGATGTGATTCCCATCTATAAGCAGAACTCTTGAGAAAACCCTGGACACAAGAAATAGATCAGCAAGACTGGGTTTTCAGGCAAAATAAAGATGGGGAGAATAATTTTAAAAAGTCAATTCCACTGAATATCTCTGTGTATTTAGCTTAGTGAGGTAGGAGCTGCATCATTTTGATAAGAGAAAAATCATACTTGTATAGATTCCTTCAGTTTTTGAGGTATTAAATGGTAACTGCGTGGCCAAGAGACATGCTACTTTTTTTTTTTTTTCTAAAGAGACTTTGAAAAGATTTACTTATAATGGCTACTTACAAAACACACCTGAACTAGCATGGAGTTGCAGAAATTTTTCTGTAACATATTAAAAACCATCAGTGATACAGATAAGGCTTATATGAGTGAGCACTTTCCTTGATGCATTCTTTAGGGGTTGTGAGAAAGTCTTATTTTCATAAACAAACTTTTATGGAAATTAGAGTAGTTACTTTAAATTTATATATTTTCCTAAGTTCTAGTCAGCAGGGGAATAACAAACCAACAGACCCAAAGTAGGAAATGTGAAAAAGGATGTTTGAACAGGAAGAGATATGTTGGGTCAACTCCAATGTATATCTCAAAAGTGTACTTATAAGTTGACCCTCAACTTAAAAGTAGTCTGGAAGTCTGGTAGTCTCTAAGAGAACGAGATCTCCTCATGAACAAAGCCTTAAACAAATCACAGCATCAACTGCAGAGCACAGGGTCCTACATACAATGTAGAGCAGAAATTAACCCACACAGTCTCCTTACTGCACCGGTCGCTATATATATATTTTTTTTTCATTTATCATGACTGTAGAGTAGATGATGTTATAGAGCTTCAGAATGTATAGCTAATAATACTGTACTGTATGCTTAAAAAAGTATGAGGGTAGAACTCACGTTAAGTGTTTTGACCGTAATAAAAAAAAAACCCTTTGGTAATAAATGTCATGACTTTATGTATTATATGAATTTCTACAAAACCAGGCAAAATATACTATTAACCTAATTATGTGCAAGTGCTTTTTGTGACAACATGAATCTGGGCATAATTTCTTTTTTCATTTACCAATTGACCTCATTATTTTCTCTGTGTTTAAGATAATTTTCTATTTCCTATTTCTACAAGGTGAATGTATAAAGACATGAAAAAAATGCACTCATACGGCAGATGTCTGTTTTATCTCTTGTTATATATTTGAGAACTAAAGTGAAGATAAATTAACTTTCCGAAATTCATGCAGCTTGGAAGGGTAGAACTAAGTTAAAAACCAATGTCAGTTCTACCCTAAATTCGGTATTATTGATAGGTGGTCATCAGTATCTGATTACTTGATTTAAATTCATTCTTACTAAAAAAAATGTAGTCATGTACAAAGTAGATTCCTACTTCTAACAGAACTATTTCAGCTGCTATTACTCAATCACTGTGTTCTTCTACTTCTTTTTCTCCTACAAAGTCATTAACCATTTCCCAGTTAGGTTTCCTTTATGTCAATTTTAACAGCTAAAAATGTATATAGGTTCAAGATATCAACAATTTAGTTTTTTATCTATTGTTATTGTTTATTAAAATAAATTTTAAAAAAGTTTCTTTTGTTTGAATCAGGATGGAATGTTAGAAAAATTTCAGTCAAAATTAATATGTGGGAAAAAGTGTACAAATGTATTTGTGAAATGTTTGCTGAGGTCAGATAATTTACACATGGAAGAGTGAGGAATGGTAGGAAGAGGTAAAAAAAATCTATGTATGTACAGATAGTCCTTTTCTGAGGACTAGTCTGCTCATATGCAGTGTGAGAATCTGTAAGGCTTAGCAGAGATCACCTGCTTCAAGGTTAAGAGTGAACAGTTATACCAGAGGTATCATAGTGTTGTGAGGCTTTGTAGTTCTAACTCAGATCAGAGAGACCTAACAGAGTACCTTTGCCACTCAAGATCATCAGAGGCCTCAAGAGCCCACAGCAGTCTTAAAATGAGGGGCATATTTTTAAATTGAGTTCAAAGTCAAAACAGTTTGCCTTATGAAAAACTAAAAAGAAAGAAAGAAAGAAAGAGAGAGAGAGAGAGAGAGAGAGAAAGAAGAAAGAAAGAAAGAAAGAAAGAAAGAAAGAAAGAAAGAAAGAAAGAAAGAAAGAAAGAAAAAGCAAGCCAGCCAAATCTCCATGGATCGATGATCTCCCAGTAACTTAACTACCTACCAAAAAAACCTGTATCATTTTTTTAAAATAAATATTTTATTTATTTATTTGACACAGAGAGAGACAGAAAGAGAGGGAACACAAGCAGGGGGACTGGGAGAAGGAGAAGCAGACACCCCATATAGCAGGAAGCCCAATGTGGGGCTCGATCCCAGGACCCTGGGATCATGACCTGAGCCAAAGGCAGGCACTTAATGACTAAGCCACCCAGGCACCCCTGCCAATCACTTTTAAAGACAACACAGCCATCCACAATATAATTTTTAAGATTAGATATGAAAAAAAAAGAAAAATATTGACCTATTTTCAAAAGAAAAAGAATCAATAGCAATTGACCCCAAGATGACCATATGTTAGAATTAGCAGATAAAGACTTTAAAGCAGCTCAAAGAAAGTATGAAACCATACTTTCTAATGAAGAGACAAATAAGAAATCTCAGAAGAGCAACAGAAATTTTAAAAAGGAACAAATGAGATTTCAGAGCTAAAAATTATACTCTTTGAAATGAACAATTCACTAAGTAGAATCAACAGGAAATTGAAGATAGCATAAAAAAAAGAATAATGAACTTGAAGGCAAATCAATATAAAGTATTCTATCTCAATTACACAGAGAAAAACTATTTTAAGAAATGAACAGAGATTCAATGATCTGTGGGAAACATCAAATAGTTATACACAGATGTAACTGAATTCCCAGAAAGTCAGGAAATAATACTTCCAAATAACCCCAATCTGGTGGAAAATATTCCTACAGATCTAAGTGTTTATTACACTCAAGCAGGATAAATATCAAGAAAACCTCACCTATGTACATCTTAGTTAAATGAATAAAAGGCAAATAGGATAACAAAATTGGAAAGCAATGTATTAGATATAGAGAAAAGCAATATATTAGACACAAATAAAAACAATTTATGGGAGATATATATATATATGGGAATGATAGTACAAAGGGTGGGGGGATGGCAAGTAGAACTATACTGTTTCTAGTTTCTAATATTTAACATGGAATTGTACATTACATAGACTGTGATAAGTTAGGGATGCACATTGTGACATTTTATTTAAATAAAATAAAATACAACTGTAAGCAATAAAATTTGTCTCTATTCCACAGGGATTTTACTTTTTTGTCATATCCTATGGACTCTCAGCCACTATTCAAATGTGAACATGAAAAGTTCCATGTCACAGATTTCTTTTTATTCCCAAGAAATAGGTATGCATTGTAACAAAGTCTTTGGGAAGCAATGAAGGTATTATTTGAAAGTATACTTAAAAAAAAATAAAATAAAAGCAGGTTATCTATAAAATATGTTCAATACAAATATTCATCTTAAAAATAAGAATTTTTGGCTTATTGCCTTATTCCAATCATGAACTGACTTTATTATTAATGATCATATTAGGATAATTTCAGTTTCTTGGATATAGAAATTAAATAAAAATATTTTTTAAAACAGTTTCTTATGACTGACATGCAATTTCTTTGATAAATTGGAATTTCATAGTTTGTCAAGAGCCAATTCCAAAAATTAATGTTCAAATTCTATTTCTCCAGCTTTTGCCCTCTCTACCTAAAACCTATACACACAGCCCATTCAGGTCTGGTGCCTTACTTCCTCACTGCCCAGCATGCCTAAGCCATACTAGCCTCTCACCCTCCACTTGAAATTACTTCGCATTTCTAGTCCCATTGGTTTCCAGTTCATTGGTTCTGTACCGGTACCTCCCTTTTCTCCTCAGGCCCATCTGTTGGACAGAGGCTCACAACACTCAAGAGCATCGCCTCTCAGACTGTCAGTCAACTACAGCCTTTCACCAAGTGATAAATGATCCAGAGATTCAGTAGCCTCATTCAGCTTCTATACTTCTATGTGTCTAAGACAGGGTAACATACACATATTCACCTTAGAGTATAATGGTAGATATAGTGGTTGTGTAACTAACAAAAAGCTAAATCTCTTAGGAAACGGGGGTGAAGGATAGAAGCATTAAGGTTGTACTTCAGAGCCCAATTATGCATATTAAAGTATCTAGAGAATGCATTCCAAATAAAAGACATGAACTTTATTATGTTTTAAATTCATCATCAATTCTGATTCATAATTTGGTTTCTATAATGAGTGTTTCAGTAGTAGGTCATTCTGTTTCAAAATAAAAATTGGCAAAAGGTCCTTAAAGGTCCTTCAAAAACACAAGTGTCGGCAAAACTGTTGATAAATGACTGTGACAAGTTTTTATAACTGACCAACATCAGAACATTCCACCACTCCTACCTCCTTATTCTTTGTCTAATCCTTTTTTGGTGTTGGGCCTGACAGAGTTTTCTTTTCTTTTCTTTTTTTCTCTTAGGCACTTTGAGGCTATGCCAAGCATTTGGGATTGGGAGATGGCTTCCTGGGGTGGAGGTAGGCTGGGAAGGCTTAGAAGGCAGGGGTTTCAGCAGGGGGCTAAGAGGAAGGAGTTCCCCTATGGGAAACTAGTGGAAAAATGGATACTGTTCCTTGTTTTGTTGTTGTTTTTCCATGAGAAGCTAGTGGATGAACAAGGGGACTGAATCCACAGCCTTGGCTTCATTAGCACCACACAAGTAAAATTAAAAATAGAATAAACATGTACCTTTTGTTCTGGAACTCCTGCTATTTTCTTAGTAATTTAGATGTCATTTATTCAACACATTTTATCAAAAAGAAAAAAAAGAACAAAAATGCCTCTCCTTGTTAATAATATTGATATTATATTTAATAATATAATAAAGATAAAATAATCATTTTAATAATAAGTGACTAAAACATGTAGTACTTGTTATATGCTAGCACTTTGGAATTTTACATATACTTATTCATTTTATTCTCACAAGTATCCAAAGATGTGGGTACTGTATGTATTCTTGTTTTATAGATTAGGAAATTGAGGCATTGAGAAGTTAACAAAATTTCCCAGGGTCACATGGCTAGTAAGCAGTGGAGCTGGGATTCCAATCAGGCATTTCAAATTCAGAACCTTCCTAGCCAGTAGGTTACACAGCTTCTCTTAAGGCATACTCTACAGCAACATTTCCCAAATTTTCATGTGCACACATGAAGCATCTGGTGATTGTGTTGAAACATAGATTCTGATTCTTTGATCTGGGGTGAAGCCTGAGGTTCTGCATTTCTAATGACTTTCCAGGTGATTCTGGTCTTTGAGCCATACTTTGGGTAAAATATTATAATGTTCAAGCTGCCTTGTAAAAGCATTTTGTGTTGGGTGGTGTTGGGGAGGGGGTGGTGGCTAGGACTGATGAGAAAGAAGTGCATAGAAATTAAAAACATCCATGTGAATGTGCATCTAGAGTCTATAGTTAAAATATTCTAGAGGGTAGATTTTATTTTGAAATGGCCTAAACACAATAATAAAATTACCTTGGATGTCTAAGTGAAATGCTAACTTAAAAAGTGTTAAAAAGAAAATCTAAAAAAAAAAAAAAAATCATAGGGCTAAAACAGTTTAGACTCAGTCCCCAAACTGGGGCTCAATACCTATTCTAACAGCAGTTTCAACCTCTCCCAGAAGTGTAGTCCTATATTCTGATCAGGGCCAATGAAGTAATCTGCCACATGGGCCCTCCCCATCCCCCAGAGGAAGATAAGGTCATCTGCATGATAAGACCTTCTGTTCTTTCTGCTAAGGGAAAATAACCCTGTGTGGAATAATCCTTTACTTTTGTAATAATTTTCTTGCACCACCTTCCTTCCTATAAAAACCTTCCATTTTTTACAAGTCCTGGGAGTTCTCCTCTACTTCTTAGGTGGGGTACTGCCCGACTGATTCAGACATCATTTAATAAAGCCGATCAGATCTTCAAATTTACTTGGTTGAGTTTTTGTTTTGTTTTTTTTAAACAAAGGTTAAATATTATTCCAGGAAACTTATAACAATTGGAGAAAAATACCTCTCCATTTCTGAATATATTTAGTTTTTGGATTTTAAGCTTTTTCTTTTGATGATGAAATTCAAAAATTATTTACCTTCTCTCACATTACAATGAAATAATAGGACCCTTGAACATCCCTCACAGTTGTGGGAGGAAATCCAAGCATAAGGTGGGAAATGGAGAAAAAAAGGAAACTTTCTAACTTTAAGACTTTTGAAGAGGGAAGCAGGCAGAGATGTGTCCCTGAAGTGTTCCAATTGGTCTATTTCCTTAGATTCTTCCCAACAGATCACCAGTCTTTCAGGTCTTGAAATCTAGACCTTAGTGTTCTCTATTAAAACACATGTCCACAATTGCCAAACTATGGAAAGAACCTAGATGTCCATCAACAGATGAATGGATAAAGAAGATGTAGTATGTATGTGTGTGTGTGTACACATGTGTAATGGAACAATATGCAGCTATCAAAAAGAATGAAATCCTGCTATTTGCAACAATGTGAATGGAACTGGAGGGTATTATGCTGAGTAAAATAAGTCAATCAGAGAAAGACAATTATTATATGATCTCTCTGATATGAGGAATTTGAGAGGCAGGGCAGGGGTTCATAGGGGGAAAGAAAAAAATGAAACACGATGGGACCAGGGAGGAAGACAAACCATAAGAAACTCTTAATCTCAGGAAACAAACGGAGGGTTGCTGGGGGGGTAAGGGGAAGGGATAGGGTGGCTGGTTATGGAAAAAATAAAAATAAAAAAATAAAATACAAATACGTGCTATAGTAAATGACGGTGTATTCATAGGTGACACCTCAAAGGAGATGGCTTGCCAGCCAAGATCACTAACTGACTAATTTCTCTCAAGTTCAACAAATAGGAGAAGTTTCTCAGGAAAGGGAAAGGCAAAAATCCCAAAGAGAAGGTCCCACTATATTCACCATGTCAGACAGACCCACAATTTTGTCCAGGCTTGCTTGATCCAACTCACATAACGGGATCAGGTAGAATCACAGCTTCTCCCTGAGTTGAAATTCCCTTTTGGAATCGGTGAGATATGCATTTTTTAAAACAAAAGAAAATACCTATTTGATTTATGAATACTTTTATTATACTCCCTGCTGATTCAGTGAACTTTTGATTAGCCTCCATGATTATAACTAACTTCATTGAGGGGAATATGTATGTGAATGGTTCCATAATTATTTGAGACATTTGTAAGTAGGAGGATTTTCAAAAGCAGACTAACTGAGTGAAGGCAGATCATAGTTTGCCAGTTTTCTTTTTTACTTTCTTTAGATGCTAATAACTGCTAATTAGAGAGAGCAAGGAAAGCAGTGGTTGGTAACTCACTTTTAAAATTCAGTCTGATTATAATATGGAAACAGACTGTTCCTTCTCAAAGGCTAAATGAAAGCCATTCTGTTTATTAGGTATTTCACTGGCTTTGCAAATCATATTAATAGTTTTACATCTAGGTGTTTAATCAAAAGTTTGTTGTTTTGGTTTCTCCAAATTATTTATGCAAGTGGTCAGTCAAAGCAAGAAAAACAAGATCTTGGAAGCAAGGAATTGGAGCCGGCATCTATTTTGTCAGTTCAGATGGAAGAAAGAACACCAGAGCTCCTATCATCCCCAGGCCAGCCAGACCAGCCAAAGAACACACAGGACTAGGCTCTAGGGATAGGAATGCTTGCTGATCATTCAAAGGAACCTACAGGACAAATAGTTTATCAGCATTAATGGAATCTTTCACAGAACACAGATATATTTTTTTTGGATCAGATCTCTTGAGATGGAAAAGACCTCTGGGGGACCAGATGAAGTGGCCCCAAATCACCTGCTAGCATTGACCTCATGGGCCTCCAATCAATGGCATCCACCTTTCTCAGGAGACCTCCACCCAAATTTTGTCTTTAAAAATCCTTATTTGGGAGCTATTAAGAAGTTTAGGACTTTAGAGGATGAGCTCCCCATTCTTTTGGGTAATTAGCCTATCTTTCTTCATTACAAAAGCTTGGTGTCAGTTTTATTGGCTTGCTGTGCACTGACTGGACAAACTCTTATTTGGTTGGGTTACAGAATGGCAGGTGGTAGATGACAATGGTCATCCCATATTCTGTGGCACATACAGGTCCCATGATCCTCACACCAAAAGCACATAGCTTGCATTATCATCACTTAAAACATTAAGTGTGTATATTAAGGTACATTTTTATGACTTAAACCATAATAATTTGAGGGCATCTACTCACTTAAATTCTTAACCCAGACTAGCAGTATTAATCTCTTTTGAAGATGTGTGGGAGATAAGGCTGGGGAAAAAACAGACTCAGGTAAAAGTTAATATCTGTAAGAAAATTATCAAAGATTAAAAAAGAATAGATGTTTGGCTTCATGTAGACTAATTTAGATATCTAAGTGAACTTTTACAGTCTGTATGCACTGCGGGCATTTTTTAAGAATCATGAAATCAGGGCTGTCCCAAATCTTTAGAGTTTAAGTTCCTTATTTAAAAGAAAACATAAATGAAATAAAATTGAATTTTAAAAACCAGGTAACTTGTTCACATGTCATGTAAGATAGCAGATTTAAATATGAAATTGTGAATTATTAAAATTAATATTAAAACATTACATGATCTTTATCTGATACTTAGCAAATTTGGCTGAATCTAGCTAGATGTTGTGTGCATTAGTAGAAAAATAATGCAGCACAGACCTTGCAAAAAATGTCAGATAAAAGTAGTTTCTCCTTTTGCCAAAAACAACTTACACTTGGCTTCACAAAAATAGAAGCATGATAATTTTGAAATTAATGGATATTATCAACTCCTTTGATATTTACATTGTGATAATTATAAGTTTATATGATAAAAACATTTTCCAGATTCTAATTCTAACCATACTTAAATAGCAGAAGTAAAAAAATCGCCTCATATTTTATTTCTAGGTCAGTGAACCCAAGAACATGAGGGTTGGGTTATGATCATGGTTCTCAAGAATACAAGCTCGGTGTGATTTCTTTGAATGTCCTGAAACATGTGTTTCTTCACTACTGATTTGTGTGATAATTATGCTTTGTTGACTTTAAAAAAAAGAACCATTAATATTCTGTATCTAATTAGTAGATTTAGTAGTCAAACATCTTTTGTGCAACTACTCAGTATTCATCAAATGGTAGAAATTTTGTGTGTAAACAGACAGTTTACCAACTGCTCCAACTATTTCCAGTGTGGTCTCTTGGCCTCCTATTGATATGATATTATAATATATAATTTATAATATCACATAATAAAATGGACTGAAAATTTATCTTACATTATGAAATAAAAGAATAATCCATTTACTATGATATATAAGATACTAAATTCCTTATTATTAATAATATTAGCAACATGGTAAATACAAACACACTGGAACAAATATCTAATATCAGATAATGTAAAAATTTCATTTCAGTGAGAGATTTTAACTCTTCCCCTAAGATCTTTCCAACTATAACAAATTAATTATGTAATAAGATAATCTCTTGGTGATTTCTTTCCTTGTAATTCACATGTTCAATCTTCAGTGGGCTTGATATCAACAATACAAAGATCTAAAGATAAGAGGAGGTCAAAATAAGGATTACCATTATAAAGCCCAAAGTTTTCTTCCTCACAAAAGTCCTCAGATATCCAGGCTTTTCTCCTTGCTATTAAAATCAGAGTTCTAAATATATCTGAAATATATCTCGTTTTCTTTAAATATCCCAATGTTAGCTTCACTGCCTAAATATGTACTTTGTTTTTAAAGATGTATTTATGTGTCTTGGCGGGGGGGGGGGCATGTGAGCAAGCAAGGGAAGCAAAGGGAGAAGAGGGACAAGGAGAGGATCTCAAGCAGACTCCCTGCCGAGCATGGGCCTGAACACAGCACTCCATCCCCCAACCCTGAGATCAAGACATGAGCCAGAATCAAGAATCAGACCTTCAACTGCCTAAGCAACCTAGACACCCCTAAATACAAACTTTCAATCAACAGGATTAGCTACTGTTATTGAGTCTTTACCACTCCTCATTTTTATAAAGTTTACCTTTCAAGCATTAAAGGACCAGCTCTAGTTGTTGTACCCCAGAATGTGATGATTCAGTCAGGGCTAGCCTTACCCAAAACCACCTTGGTTTTATAGGTTTCAATTTATCTCTTAACCCTCAAACTTCAAGACTGATCTCTCTCTCTTTTTTTTTTAATTGAATAAAGTTCCCATTTCTTTGGTAATTTAAAAAATGTTCCTCCTCTGAACTTTCTCCATTTATGTTTAAAAAGGTGTCTGAATCAAATAGCATGAAGGTCTCTTTGCGTGAGAGCATCTCCTGGTTTTGCAGTGAAGTGTTTTCTGTCTTATTTTCCATCCTTTTTGGATAACACCAGCATTGACGGATTTTCTCAGCTGCTACAGCTCAATAGTGCCAGGTGTGAAAAAGCCTAGAACAACTATTTAAAGAGAGAGAAAGTTTTTCTTTCCTTTTTTTTTTCCATTCTGATTCTCTTTTTACCAGTTTTAGAGACAGAATACAACTGATTTAGACTCCATGCATGCAATGCAATGTAAAATGTGAGAATTTTTAACTTCATAGGTTTCTAGAGGACAAGTTTAATTATACTTATCCAATCACTGAATAAATGACTGTAGCACCTGTGTCACAGTTTCAGCTAGGTAAATTCTATGATCAAATTATTATTATGTCATAAGATGGAAGTAGGGATTAATAAAATATTTCTCCCAGATGTCACTTGCCTTAAAATGCTGCTAAAAAATAAAAATAAATAAAAAAATAAAGATTAGACTGTGCTAAGACCAAAGCCTAAGTACTCAACTCTTTAAAAACTGAGAAAGTTTGGCTAAACCCACACAGCATTTTGTACATTAGTAGAAAAAAAAATATTAGGTCTGTGAAGGAGAGCAGAATTTGCCACCCCCAAATAGGATTCTTTGGCATAAGGATTATGTTAGGCTGATTTTTTTTTTAAGAGTCATTGTAGGAAAGGAAAAGTTCTGAAAACCTAATAGAAGTGACCCAGTAAGATGGGCGCCTGGGTGGCTTCGTTGTTAAGTGTCTGCTGCCTTTGGCTCAGGTCATGATCAAGCCCTGCATCCGGTCCCCTGCTTGGCGGCGGGGAGCCTGCTTCTCCCTCTCTCACTGCCCCTTGCTTGTGTTCCCTCTGTTGCTGTGTTTCTCTCTGTCAAACAAATAAATAAAGTCTTAAAAAAAAAAAAGAAAGTGACCTGGTAAGAGACATGGCTGAAGATGGTATTTAAATTGGTGGCTTGAGGCATTGGGGGGAGTTAATCTTCTTGGGCATTTCCCATGTATACAGGAAGTACACATGCTCTTAAATTTTGTCTGTTTTTCCTGTTAATCTTTTATTACAGGGGAATCTCAGCCAAGAATTAACAAGGATAAAAGGAAAATTATTTTTCTTCCCTCATGTCAGAACCACAATATAGATTATGTCAATTAAGCAAATTACAAGAATTGAATACTAGTGGGATTCAGCAAAATTATATAAAAAAGTCTTATTATGGAAAGCGGCACCCAGAGACTCAAACCTAATGGTTATAGAAAACTTAAAAGGCACCAGGAAGCCAAAATATGCTTCCAGCTTTCAGAGAAGACACAGACAGTTGTAGTAACTTACTACCAATAAAGAGATGTATGGGAACAGAGGGTAGATGTTTCCTGGCTGGACAGCTGCCTCTGGAAAGGGGATAAGAAATCTTTCAGTTCTTCTCTCTTTTTCATGGGAGGTAGAATGTTTCCCCACTTTCTATGGCAAGGAAATGAAAGAGGAGGGAAGAGACAAAAAGGGATTCCTATATTGTCCCTTTCCTTCACATACAAGGAGAGACTGGATTTCAGAGTAGGGTAATGAATGCATTATTACAGAGAAGAATCAAGAAAGACAATGGGATATAAAAGGGTAAAAGCTTAAAAGCTTGGAGAGGTAGAAAAATTCCTGAAATGAATGGAAGGGAATATATAGCAACTCTTTCAGGAGGAGGAAGAAAAAACAAAGTATGAAAAGACAAGAAAAATAATCTTTAAAGTACAATGAAAATGTATGGCTAATTGGCTAAAAACTCACTCCCACCAAGAAGTTGCTGGCTGCCCTTCTCATTTTCACTAATTCTCTAGTGGTCCTGTGCCTCCTATCCCCAAACACGGGCCTACCTAAGACCTAAACTCAATCACCAAGTGTATCAAAAGCTTTAGAGCTTGAAATCTGGGGTCTGTCTTGAGTTTTCATCCAAGCTCTGCCACTTCTCTCCCTTTGTCAATTTGGATAATTCATTTAACCTTTCTATGCTTGTTTCCTGATCTTAAGAATGGGATAATTAGGGCATCTGGCACCTAATAGTGAAAATCAAAATGAGATATTGTGGTAAGAAGGCTCAGCACTGCTTCTGGCTTCTAAAGCAGGCTTAATAAATGCATGCTCCTATTATGTTCATTTAAGACATGTACTTTAAGAAAAGTTATTCCTCCATACCTTGGATTATTAGTGGTAGAACTATTAGTCTGAAATTCAAGTTGTCAACCTCACTTGTTACTTCTCAGAAGAGCACTGCTTTCCTACACTGAAGACGAAAGGGAAGTCAGCTGTGCCTACCTCTCAGCCCTGGACAGCTCTCTGCCAGTTTTCTCAAGATTTCCTTTTAGTCACCTCCAGCTGAGCCTATCCTGGTACATTCTGTGCTACTTTCAAAACTCTATAAGCCAAGAAAACAAAACACACACAAGTGGGTTCCCAAGCTGAGAACTGCAAGCAGAAGCTCCAGGAAGCCACATGCCTGCAGGCACCGAAACTGCAAACACCCCTTGTTCTAAAGCTGTGCCCGAGGTCAGAGAACCCCAAGAAACATTTCTGTCTCGGCCATAAAGCATCCAGCACTTGCACAGCCCCTCATATACTTAGCTGCATTTGCTTCAATCAGCAGACTGAAATCCTGACCTCAGAAAACAAACATCTCCTTGCTAAAGGCAAAATAAACCAATTTCTATTGAAAAGGGGACTTCTTCCTAGATCTCTTGCTCTTAACATAGCATTTACTTCTCTCTTGTCTAAAACCCCATCCAAGTTGCTAAGCCCTGCGAACAGATGTAAAATACCTTCCTCAGGAGTTCTGCATATTCTTAAAGCAGAGAACCAGGTGATCTAGGAAGCAAAGAAATGCCATTTTGAATGAGTCTTTCCCATGAGCAGGTCCCCCAAGGTTTTTTGCAGGAAAAGATCCCAGGGCAAACTCCTCAGTCTTTTTAATCCAAGAGCTTTCTTATTTTATTTTATTTTATTTTTAAACAAGTATCCAGGTAAAGGAGCTGGCCCAGAATAATGTTTATGTTTATACAAAGGGTCGGACTGGTCAAGGGGATGCATTTCCTTATTAGGGCCACCCTGGGCTGGAGAGGAAGACCCAGCTTTAGAAACGAGTGTGCCTTGGAGCTTCCTGCCAGTGAGACAACAGTGACCCAACTAAATAATCCCCGAGGAAGCCAAGAGCAATGAAGTGAAAACCAGTGAGGTGAAAGCCACTTGGATGGTTCCTGGGTGAGGCTGCCAAGTCAGTCACAGAGAACCTGAAGACGGGAAACCGCAATGAGGAAAAAGTCCTCGCAGCAGACCTTGCTCTTCAGCTCTCAATTCTGCCTGGAGTCATCGCTAGGCAAGTTGGTCTGAGGGGTTCACGAAATCTGAAGAGTTTGAAACTCCCTCCCTGGGAACTCCAACCAAGCTTTCATGGGTGTGGCCGGACAAACAAAAATTGCAGAACAAACACAACTACAGCAAAAGCGAAAGAAAAATTCTTTTTTTCCTGCCTCTCCCACTTTAAACGTTTTCATCACTAGCTTTCACTATGTGGCTTTTTGGCCGAGCCCATGTGGCAGCACAGCGTGCTCTGTGTATCACACAAGCCCACCATGTTCCCCGGAGGCACCACACCTCACAACTCCCAGCCACATCCCACAGCTGGCCAGTCCTCAGAGGCCACCCAGATGCCCTTCAATGCCCAAAGGCACATTTTTGAGACACGCACGGGACCTACTGCACATTTCGGCAGGCTCACGGCGAGCGGACGGAAGAAGCTGTGGGTGACCTGTGACAACACTGGTGAGGCAGGGGTCTGCGAGGACCCCAACACTCTCTCCAGGGCAGATCTATATCAAATGCACAGCAGAACCAGAGTGAGACAGCAGGATTACTCAGCAAAGGTGTCTGACTGAGCAGGAGCTTGGAGAACACAGAAAACTTTCCTAACTGGAAATACTGGAAAACAATGTAACCCACTCCTGGTGGTGATAGGAGCGTTATGTGCTGGGCCAGTGGGAACATTCAGATGCTCACAGTGTGTGAAAAAGCCCCTGAAGCACCACGGTTGCCTGCCGGCCCCTTCCTAGTTGTCTCCACAATGCCTCCATCAGAGGCGAGGCAGATTGAGGTAATCATGGGCTCCTTCGTATACACAACACACTCCTTTCCAAAGGTAAGTTCGCCTGCTCTTTTCATTTCTGACGAATTGACCTATAAAAGCAGTGTGGAATTTGGGGGGAAAATCATGCAAAACAAACTTGTCTTTTGCTACAGTTTCTTTTCCCAGGGCATAACAGAGGCTCAAGGGAAAGAAAAGGTACAAAGCAGGGTGAAGGCTATGTACCTGAAAAGGCACAGCTTGAATATAAAGGCTGTTTTCCACGCACACGCAGGAAATGTGCCCTGATATTTCATCCACCTTTTCATGCAGCCTCTGCACCCACGTCCTGACAGCAGGTGGGAGTAATGGGCATAGGACACGGCGGTCCCAGCACAAGGCAGGATCCCAGAGCCAAGGCATCGGCGTAAGCGCTACTACGAGGGGTTATCAGAGCACTAACACTACATTTTAAGGAGTAATGGCACGGCATGCCCATTGGGTGTTCTCTCAGCATCTCAGAATGCTTTACCTTCCCAAGTGACCTATCATGGTCCATGGCATTTTTCTATGACCTTAAAAAAAGGGGCAGGAGCGAAGGTTTATAATTGGTCATAGGTAGAAAAATGTGTGCGAATAAAAATCTTGGAGATGGTCATTTCGGCTTCCACCATCACTGACCTAATGAAATTTCCTATGAAAATTCTTTTTCATAATTCATGGAAAGTTTCAGAATGTCAAAATGAAGGAATAAAGTGTCAAAATGGATTCTGGAGCAATATAAAAACCAATGGTTTTGCTATTGGCTGCTGTTTATGTCACTTGTAATGACACTCGGTTTCCTTGATTCTCGGTGGCACTAGACTTATGAGACTATAAGACACAAGGTAATTGGTGAGAATAAAGCAAACAGCTACATGACACTTTTTGAGACTATCTGACATCTATATTTTATTCCTCTTTCTTCGGATAGACTCTGCATAGGAATCCGTCTCTAAAAGCATAAACTCATCATTAAAAAGCGAATTCAGCTTCTGTGTGAAAGGAAGCTTGTTCCTCTGATATCTATATTAAATTCTTCATTCTGATAGGCTATGCATGGGTCCTTTTTCTAAAAGAATAAACTAGTTGCACGCACAAAGCATTTAGGAATATGACTATTTTGTTTTAGAATTTCTATGAGTTCACTTTTTTTAAATGACTACTTTATTCTTTAACACACTCTACATCATATCCCAAATGAGCCAATAATGGTTTAACATGTGAACCTAGTGTAAGTTTCCTGCTTAACTACCTATACCTGCCAGGACATGATCACCAAAGAACCTCACCACAATATGGACAGAAACTAACTCTGACATCCAGCCTTTGTGTGCAGAATGTCCTTTGTGAGAATGCCGCTCTATGGAAGAGATGCAGGAATTGGGGCCAAAGTTATGAAAAATGCACTGCTGTCCTCTCTGCGATTTTGTACTACCTCCAAACCTGGGTTTGGTCTTTAATTTCTCTTTAAGAAACCACAGCCAAGGAGCAGCTGGTACTGTTTACTCGCTTACTGTACCTGTAGTTCTGCTTTGCAAGGCAGAGAAATGGATTTTCTCCATGAAACATGAATTTCTAGAGCTGGAGTTTGCGCCATCATTCACAGGTACACAATACATCAAAAGCAGGAAATGAGAAAATAGCATCATTAGTGGACTGTTTAGGCTCTTCTCTTTGGTTTGCCTTTAAAATTAATCTCCTCCTGCTCACGACTCAGTGATGAAAACATCTTCCTTTGAAGATGAATTAACTTAAAAGTGCATTGAAGGATTTAAGATTTGTAACATAAAAACCTTGAACCCTCTGTTCTTGGTGAACCTGAAGAATAGTTTCAGGCAGAAACTGTGTATTCCTGGTTATTTGACTTATGTCAAAATGATTTCTGAGCCTGCCATTCCTATCTCTGACATGCAACTGGAGAGTCTGACCATTAGCACTGCGTTTAAGCAAACAAACAAACAATGTTCTTGAATTTTTCATCCCTTATGTGTGCCCTATTAATTTTAGGAGCTAATGCTTGAACGTCGCCTGAACTACTCTTACTTTCAAGAATGCTTTGTGGGGTAAAGCCCTCAATCCTGAAGATCAAAGAAGCAGGAACTCTCCCTGCCTTGGAGAAGCTTATAGCTCAACTAGAAAGATAAAGTCAGGGGCACCTGGGTGGCTCAGTCGTTAGGCATCTACCTTCGGGTCACGATCTCAGGGTCCTGGGATCAAGCCCTACATCGGGCTCTCTGTTCAGCAAGAAACGCGTTTCTCCTTCTCCCACTCCCCCTGCTTATGTTCCCTCTCTTGCTGTCTCTCTGTCAAATAAATAAATAAAATCTTTATTGAAAAAAAAGATAAAGTCAGTTCATAGAGTACTTAAAGTGAAGTGCCTAACTGTATAATAATAATTTTATGTGTGGTCCCTCCACAGCAAACTTCTTAAGGTTTCCTCTTGCTGGTTTGACATTACTTTTGTCCAATGTAATAATCTCTAGAACTGCTCCACCCAGTAATGGGAGCCACTAGTCATGTCCAGCTATTAGGCACATGACCTGTGGCTAGTGCCACAAGTTAAAGAGATATTTTAGGTATGTTGAGTTAAATAAATTATTACTATGTTAATTTAACCTGTTTATCTTTACCTTTTATTTTAATAGAATATTTAGAATTGCAGGTATTGTTCCCATTATATTTCTATCAGCACTGCCCTGCACTTTGACTCCCTGTATTCATATCCAGATAAAATCAAGACATACATAAATCCTTTCTTGTTCCTTCTATAACTCACTCATTCATGGTAGGTGATTTCATTTCCTCCTTTTTAAAATGAGGAAACTGAAGCAGGCAGAGAGGTGTGAGGTGTGATGTGGGATTTGAACACAGGCAGTCTGACCCACCCAGCATGTTCTACTCCAGGAATCCAGATGAGAAACCACGAGAGTCAGAACCAAAGGAGAGGTGTTGGGTTGGAAAAGAAAGGATAAACTCAAGTGTTACAATAAAGGCCATAGTAACACATCACAGTGACCAGTTTGTTGTGTGGCATAAGGCAAATAGAGAGAAGCTGACTCCCAGATTCCTGGCTAAGAGGATGATACCACCAAACAAAATAGGACACATGCAGGAGAAATATATCTAAGTGAAAATGATAAATTCAACAGTCAAGCTGAAGGTACCTGTGAGAAATCCAAGTGGCAATGTCTAGTAGGGAGCCAGGTAGATAGACAGACAGACAGACAGACAGACAGATATGGGCTCCAAGGGGGATATTTAGGCTGGATATATTCTTATTCATTTGCTCCCTCATCCTCCCCCTCACTATCCCCCAACATTTTTTGCCTTTTGAATTACAACAGAGCTTCATGGTTGAATGAAACATGGTTCCTGACTTAAACACTCATTCAAGATTCTGCACAATTGGGCGCCAAGTTCTCTGCAAAGCTCTATCCTTCTCTGTGTAGCACACACACTTTGCTCCAGCCAAACTGGATACATATGTAACCTTGACATTAGTTGCACTTCAAGGTGGAGATTTAAAGGGATCTGGGCTACCAATGACACAAAATGTGGAATCTAACACTTTCCCTAAGATTCATAGGAATTTGTAGGGTCGGGGGAGTAAATAAGGAGGTTAATCATTAAAGACTTTCAGTTGCCATAGACACAAGCAGTTCTGCTAGCTGTTAGCAGATAGTAATAGCAACTGCTTATGTGGAATCACTTTGGATTTATGCACAATTAGAGTTTTTGTGACCTGACAGGTTTGTAACTAGTGGAGAGTCTGTGATCAGTTTACAGCTCCACTTACCTTCCCGCTAATGTGGTCTCTCTCTTTTGTATGAGTTAACCAGTCATGGAAGTCAGCCCTCTTCCTTAATTTCAAGAGAAAACAAACGAACGAACAACAACAACAACAACAAAATAGCAAAGAAAAGCCAAACCAAAACAAAAATACCACAGCGGAAAAAACCCACCCACCTATGACATTCATTATAAGACATGAAATAGGGAGCCTGGATGGTTCAGTGGGTTAAAGCCTCTGCCTTCAGCTCAGGTCATGATCTCAGGGTCCTGGGATTGAGCCCCGCGTCAGGCTCTCTGCTCAGCAGGGAGCCTGCTTCCTCCTCCCTCTACCTGCCTCTCTGCCTACTTGTGATCTCTCTCTGTCAAATAAATAAATAAAATCTTTCAAAGAAAAAAGACATGAAATACAGAAGTCTGAAGCGATGGAAGGACTTACACCGTAAGAATGAAATCATTATCACTGCACATTAGACTATCCCGGTACAGAAAAAGCCTTCACTTAGCTTTAGTTTTGTCAATCTCTCCCTTTCTCTCCTCTCCCCTCTTGGCAGCAAACCTCTGATCTCCCATTTCCTTAAGCAAATCTCTTTAGCCTCTACCCCACTGCAGTCTTAGGGCCCCATCTGCATACCTCTGCTCTTGAAGATCGTCAGCTAAAGGAAAGGGATCTTCCTTCCTGTGATCCTTGGTTACACAAACTCTTCTTCCCAAGTCTTTGCTTCTCCTCTGGTTCCTGTTAAACTCCTACTAAACAATCCATGGTGCACTTCCATTCAAGAAGCAGGTCTCCAGTCCCCCTTCCCCTTTCACAGAGCCTCTCCCCCACCGCTCCCAGCTCTCATATTGCTCGATGCACCTGCACTCTCTAGGTGGACAGTTTCCTGCATATACTTCCTATTTGACTGCATAGATTCTATGTGGCTTATACCAATCATCTTCATGGTATAAACTGGTTAAACTGACCTCCAAATCTGTACGCATGGAAATAATGAATTTTTTAAAAAATTATATACTCTTCTCTTGTTTCATTTCAGGTAAACCTACAAGGAGATCCTTAGAATGACCTTGTTTGGAAATGAAAACGATGAATCAATAACTCTCCTGTAATTATATGTTTGAAATCCCATCTACACCCTGTTATGCCTGGTAAGTGGATTTCAGATTTGCATGGGAAACAGATTGGGCTTTGCCGCCGCATTTACCCAGTGGATTTGCTAATAATTTAGGAAGTTTAGTAAATATGATGCACTGTAACTTGTAATATTTATTTGCTCTCTCTCAGCTGTGATTTTAATCCCCTAAATAACAAGCTCAGACAACAAATTATTGATATACTTTGTGTTATCAATATTTACTTAGAATTATTTTGGAAAAAAAATCCAGATGGGGGCTATTTAATATAATTGAGCATTAAACTGTGTGATTTGGTACTCACTGGTTTTGAATATACATAATAAACACACAGAAGTTATTGATGCAAACCTGTTTGTTTCTGTCTATGATAGGAGATTAGAAAGGGCAGGGAGTTTTGTTTTGTTCTGTTTTGTTTTGTTTTCCATTCAGGAAAAAGCAAGCTAGTTCAAATACAATTTGTTTTGCTTCTTTTATTTGAAAGTGCATTTTAAACAAGCCAAATGTATACCACATGTCCTAACTTAACTTGAAATTTGAGGACAATACATGGTTTGCCTATTTTCAGTTACTGCATACTGAGTGTGTGGCCCTGTCTCTCCTTCTTCATGACAAATTCTCAGTTTATTCAGCTTTAGAAAAGTACTAGGCAGAGTGATGGTAATGAAAATATATTTTATAGATTAAGTCACTTGAGCTCTGTGGAATGTGTTTGAGAACATTTCTGAGAACAATTCCAAAATCCCTGTGGGCTTATGATGACAGATGAATGAGGATCAGAAGGTAGTGATATGATTTACATTTGACAGTAAGAGGTTGGGGGGCACACTGGAGGCATGGGGCTCTATCTTGAACCTGGGGCAAGTAGCAGCAAACAGTATTTGAGTTAAAGATCCTGCTTCCAGGTTGGCACATCTGGTCTTTCTTCTCTCCTATAAGCATCACAAGAATGCTCTGATTTGTTTGGTTCACTCTTGTATCCCTAGTTTCTAGAATAGTACTAGATTATAATAAACCCCTCATATATATTTTCTGAATGAATGAAATCGAGGGGACTCATTCCACTATTATTCTTTGATTATTCATCTAACCAATCCTTATTATTAAAGCCATTTGAGTCCTTATTCCTCTTTTCTGGATGAAAATCCCCTGGTATCTGCTGATCTTGATTCATCTGTCATAATAACCACATAGGGGTTTCTAAAATATCCAATGGTATCTATGTCTTTAAGTAATCTGCACACCAGGACTATGCTTTCAAAAATTTATTCGACTGAATTTGAATTAGCTTTGGAGTAGACACATCAAGGAAGTCTCCAAGTTAGAGTCCTGACCTTCAGTTTGACCAGGTGGAGAATATAACATGTGTTTCTCTCATCTTTTCCTTAGGAGGTGATGTATGAGGAAGGGATGGTGATGGGAAGAGAAGATTCTTCACGGGGAGATTTTCTTTTTATTTTGAAATAAAATGGAATGCTATTGAAGATAGCTCTGAATGGAGATGCTATTTACTTGGGCTCTATTTTGAATGGCACCTCTGGAGCGTTTTTGACTAAGGTCATTTATGTGGGATTTAAAAAATGTGGCTCACCTACTGTTTCAGCTCCTATTTTCCTGGGGAACTTCAAATTACACCTTTCTGTTCCAGGGTTGAGCTCCAGTCAGAACACTGAATTAAAAAATCATTAGTAGGGGCGCCTTCATGATTCAGTCATTTAAGTGGCTGCCTTCAGTTTGGGTCATGATCTCAGAGTCCTGGAACTGAACCCCACATCGGGCTCCTTGCTCAGTGGAGAGCCTGCTTCTCCCGTTCCCTCTGCCTGCAGCTCCCCCTGCTTGTGCTCTCTGTCAAGTAAATAAATGAAATATTTTAAATGATTTTTTTAAGATTTTATTTTTTTATTTGACAGAAAGAAACACAATTAGAGAAGGAACACAAGCAGGGGGAATGAGAGAGGGAGAAACAGGCAATCTGACGTGGGGCTCAGTCCCTAGACTCTGGGATCATGATCCAAGTCGAAAGCAGACACTTAATGACTGAGCCATCTAGGCACCCCATAAATAAAATCTTAAAAATAAATAAATAAATAAAATCATGAGTAAACTGCCGTAATGTGCACATGTAGATTTAGGAACTTAGTAACCATTAACAACTTATTTACCTTGATTTCTACACAGGCCCTTAAATCACAAGTGAAAATTAAAGGGAAAAAAAAAAAAAAAAGACTTCCAATTCTGGATTGCTTCTTGGTCCATAGGTAGGACCCTCTTGTTCACCAATGGGCCTCAGGTCATGTTTTAAGAATCCCTGCTCTAGAGAAGAAATCCATTTTCATATCCAACCATCTTTTCCTGGTGCTCTGACTCGGCAGAGAAAGAGGAAGTAACACTTCTTCCTTCAGTACATTTCTCCTTAAGGAAAAATGGTTTACTCGCCTAAAGATTTAGAGTCATAAAATCAATCTATTATCATGATTGTAATAGGGACTAGTGATGCTGTAAATGAAACCTGGCTAACTAAGGAATTAAAAATTGTTCCATAAATATTCCTTCTGCAATTTATCTTACATGAACTGTCTATCTCTTAAAATTTTAACTTTAGGGGCGCCTGGGTGGCTCAGTTGGTTAAACGATTGCATTCGGCTCAGGTCATGATCCCGGGGACCCGGGTTCGAGCCCCACATCAGGCTCCCCGCTCAGCAGGAAGCCTGCTTCTCCCTCTCTCTCCCCCTGCTTGTGTTCCCTCTCTGGCTGTGTTTCTCTCTGTCAAATAAATAATAAAAATCTTAAAAAAAAAAAATCTTTTAACTTTAGTCTTTCTACTTTTCTATTCCCCTGGCTCTCACTCAGCTTACACACAACACACACGTATATTAGTAGTCTATACATGTATCACAGATTACATAGAATATGTATAAAATACATACATGTATATATAATTTAGTAAATTATTAGTACCACAGTCTTTTTCTCCTTCACCTTCCCTCCTGCTTTCACTGCCATCCTGGCTGCACCTTCTTCCCAATCCAGCCTAGCTTTCAAAGCCCATCACTAAAGCTTCTGTTTCATAAATACACTTTTATCCCATGCTCATTCTATCCCACTCAGGTGGCGAAATTCACAGCCATGGATCAATCTAAACATCTAGTCTTAAGATCTGTCCTTGATGACCTATACCTAACACTGCTGAAAAATCACAGTTGCTTTGCGTGTCCCATGGAAGCTCTGGGGCAGGCCTTTTGAGCTCTCCTGCTAGTCAGTCATACATGTGAGCTGCTGCCCACCTCCTGGGGGCATGTGTGGGGTTAGGGGAGCAAAGGCTTAATCTAACAGGAGCCATTCTCAGCCTCCAACAGGGGAGGGCAGAAGCCACCTGCAGACAACACACACAGCAGGACCAGTACAGAAAGGATCTGACGAGACATCTCTTCATTTTATTTAGTAAGCTTTCTCGATTATTCTTCATACAGGTACGCCGAACTTTTTTTTTTTTTTCCTATCTCTGACTCCATCATTTCCCTCATTACTCTCAGCTCAACATCTCATCTCTGTTTTCTGAGAAAATACAGAAGTCCAGTTTGGAGTCCTCACTGTTCTTGGGAAGGAAATGTCTAAATTCCCTTAATGTGGTTTCATGCCCTGACTGTCATGACCTTTAGTTACGTCTCTAGCTTCCACTTCAGTCACATTCATTCACTGCTTTAGCTTTAGGGAACCTCTTAAGTACCTTGAAAGCACACCTGAGACCACCTGCCCTCTTCTACTAAGAATTTTTGTTTGATTTCTAAAATTTTAAATTATCATAAATATATAAATTATGTTTACATGCTCTTTATTCACCATAAATCACACAAAGGCGACATTTACCAATGATGGTAACCATGGATTTTCCATCCTGAATTCTTCTTTTGGTTTGGATTCATCGTTTGCTTGGTTGAATTGTGACATTCAGTAAGAAGAAGGGACACATGTGCTATATATCCACTTGCTAGAGAATATCTATTGGCTTAAATTTTTTCTTAAAGACAGATAGATAGATAGATAGATTGATTGATTGATTGATTTATGAGAGAGCAAGCATGAGCAGAGGGAGAAGGAAAGAAAATCTCAAGCACTCCCAACTGAGCTCGGAGCCTGACATGAGGCTCAATCCTAGGACCCCAAGATCAAGACCTCAATCAAAACCAAGAGTCAGATGCTTGACCAAGTGAGCCACCCAGGTGCTCCTGGCTTAAATTTTTCATACATATTTGCAAAATACTTCAAGCTGACCATGAAATTCTTGGATCAAACTTAACTTTACTTCAAAATTCAGAAGATATCTTCTAATTCCTGACATTGGATATTGTCATTGAGAAGTATAAGGTTCATCTGGCATTTATTCCTTATATAAAAATTGCTTTTAAAAAACTTAGATGTATACATGATTGTAGATTTTCGAAAATTAATTTAACAGAATTTACCTTGATTTTGATTATTTCACATCAGCTTTTCTGAAGATCCCATATTTTCTGAGATCCAGATCCACTTACAAACTCAAACTTGATAATTTCAAAGTGTTTTCCACTATTTTATTTATTAATATGCATTAACAGAAACATAAATTATGCATATTTGTTGTCTCTCTCATATCATCTTTTTTTTTTTTAAAGATTTTATTTATTTGACAGAGAAACACAGCCAGAGAGGGAACACAAGCAGGGGGGAGTGAGAGAGGGAGAAGCAGGCTTCCCGCCGAGCAGGGAGCCCAATGTGAGACTCGAACCCGGGTCTCCGGGATCATGACTTGAGCTGAAGACAGTAGCTTAACCAACTGAGCCACCCAGGCGCCCCTCTCATATCATCTTCTATATAGATTTTTAAAATATTTCTTCCAGGCATTTCTTTCCTCATGCCCATTTTCTCTGTTTCTTGGTTTTTAAAAATCATATGTATGTTCTTTTTATTGCTTTTAACATAACTTTTATATCTTTAATATTTTTTTTTTCTCTGTCACAAGCCCTGCCAGTTTCTATTTCACGTTTATTTTGTCTTGGTCTTTTAATTTTTCTTTGAACTCTAATCTATATTTTTAAATTTTCTTTAAAAAAATCATGTTTTTGTCTCAACTAAAAGCAAAGTGAAGAATGCAAATAATCTATACACATTTTAAAAGGAAAGTATAAGAGAACTGAAGCAAAGACAAGCACAAAATAGGAAGTCAAATTTAAACCCAAATATACCAGCTATCACATAAATTAGTATGTAATAAATGCTTGAATTGATAGTAATTTTTTATTTTTCTTAAAGAAAGGCAGACTGCCACGTGCAGTGCCTCATTTGGATGTGTCTGGGGTCTTGGAAGATTGACTACTCTATGATCTCTTACAAGTGGACCCTGAGAGCTTCTTTGGAGGTTCTATCAGGGGAATGTAGCTGTGTGTATACCTGTGACCAAAGAATGTTCCTCCTCTATCCAGGAAGGTCCTCCTCTTGGACAGAGTGTGCAGCTTCAGGAGGGACCCACACAGAGCAGTGAGGGAGGAAGGGGCACCCACCTAGCCAGCTCCATCAGCCAAATCAACCCTGCTGATCAATGGGGTGACAGATGTCACAGCCAGATCACCCTCACTCCCAGTAGTCAGTAATTTGGTGGGTTGAAAAATATCGCACAATATTCACTTTATAAGTTGCATTTCTAAGACACAATGTTACAGAAATAGATGAAATACAAGTTTGGAAAATATATACCTTATAATTACTAAAAAACACACACACAAAAATGTGTATTTGTATCTGAAAAATAGATATAAGGAAGAAAACATAGTTGGAAAATACATTTTAAAATTTGCGTGCAATTCTTAATATCAATTTAAACTACATAAAACCATATTTTACTATAAGAATAAAGAGTTAAATCTAAAAAAATCATTTTTCTTAAGTTTTTGAAACTAAAAAAATTCTATAAGTTGTGTTTTCTTCAAATGATGTTACTTTTTTCTTTGCATGTATGTATTTATGGTGATTTAAAAAAAATTGTTTTACTTATAATCTTTACACCCAACGTGGGCCTTGAACTCAGGACCCCCAAGATCAAGAGTTAGTCACATGCTCTACCAACTGAGTCAGCCAGGTGCCCCATCTGGTGATTTTAAATGGAATTTGGGGGAGGAGAATGGAGTAAAAATATTTTTAGTCAGACATACTTAGGCAGATACTCCCAACAATGGATTTTTTGAATGTTTAAAATTTTCTATGAGGGAATTGACTAATTTCATCTGGGATAAATATGATGTGGAATTCTCAGAAAGAATCAACAGATCCTAGATGAACATATATTGGGAGAAGGAAAGTAAAGGGGAACTAGGGTAATCTAGGGAAAGAAATGAAACAACAGAGACTTTGGACACAGAAACAAACTGAGGGACTTGGAGGGAGGGGGATGGAGGGATGGGAGAGCCTGGTGGTGGGTACTGGGGACACCTAAAGCGTGGAGCACTGGGTGTGGGGAATGGGGAATGAATCTTGGAACACTGGA
>PITA01022447.1:0-30190 GCA_004023965.1 Spilogale gracilis | reverse complement strand
CATGGTTTCACTTACTTGCGGTGCATGAGGGGTAACCTGGAGGACAGTGGGAGAAGGAAAGTAAATGGGAAGTAGGGTAATCTAGGGAGGGAAACGAAACAACAGAGACTTTGGACACAGAAACAAACTGAGGGACTTGGAGGGAGGGGGGTGGAGGGATGGGAGAGCCTGGTGGTGGGTACTGGGGACACCTAAAGCATGGAGCACTGGGTGTGGGGAATGGGGAATGAATCTTGGAACACTGGAAAAAAAATGTTAGTAACAATAAAAAAAAAACTAAAAAAAATGAATAAAAGAATAATTTTTAAGAACCATTTAGCACTAATAAAAATAAAACACTTAGGGTTAGATCAAACAAAATATTTGTAGGACCCATATGCTAAAAACTGCAAAATAATGATGAAAGAAATCAAAGCTCTAAGTAAATGGAGAAATATATTATGTGCATGAAGAGTAAATATGGTTAAGATGACAATTTTCCTAATTGTTCTATAGATTCAATGAAATTCCTCTCAAACATTCCATCAGGATTATTCATAGATACTGACAAGAGAACTCACGAAGTAATTAGAATAACCTCAACAAATTCTGGAAAAGAACAAAGTTGGAGGACTCACACACTTGTTCTCAAGACTTAGAGTCAAGCTGTAACAATCAATACAGTGTAGTACTTGGGAACAGACAAACACATAGAGCAGAAATAGACCTAAAATGTAGTCAAATTGATTTCTGACAAAGTTGCAAAGGCAATTCAATGATGAAAGGACAGCCTTTTCAAGAAATGGTCCTGGAACAATTGTACATCCATTTGCAAAAAAAAAAAGTGGGGATATGAGGGGATGGGGACTTAACTCAACACTTAGCTCACACCATATCCAAAAAACAAAGTCCAGGTAGATGATAGATATAAATGTAAAATCTAAAACTATAAAACTTCTATAAGGGAATAGAGGAGAAACTCTTTATGAGCTTGGGTTAAGTAAAAGTCCATAGATAAACATCAAAAGCATGTTCCATAAAAGAAAAAATTAATTAATTGGATGTCATCAAAATGATAAATTTGGTTCTGCAAAAAGCACCACTAATAAAATGCAAAGATACCTCACAGACAGGGAAAAAAAGTTTACAAATCACAAAGTTGGCAGAGAACTTTTATCTGGAAAATGCAAAAACTCTCAGATCTTAACAATTAAGAAAACAACCTGTTTTTTTGGTTTTTTTTTTAATGAGCAAAAGATTTGGACAGACATTTTTGAAGTCAGCACACATATGATATAAAAATGCACAGTAAAAGATGCTCAACATCATTAGTTATGAGGAAAATGCAAATTAAAAGAGCAGTGAGATACCACTACAGAGGGGCTGGAATGGGGCATCTCGATGGCTCAGTGGATTAAGGGTCTGCCACTGGCTCAGGTTATGATCCTGGGGTCCTAGGATAGAACCCTGTGTCCCACTGCCCGCTCAGCAGGGAGTCTGCTTCTTCCTCTCCTTTTGCCCCTCCCCCACCTTGTGCCCCCTCTCTCTCAAATAAGTAAAATCTTGATTCAAAAAAAATTAAAAAGCAAAACAAATCAAAACACAACAACAACAAAAAACCAAACCAAGGGCTAGAATCATTAAAATAGAAGACCGACAATGTCACACACTAATGAGGACACAGAGCAACTGAAACTCTCATGAATTGCTAATGGCAATGCAACAGGGCACATCCACTCTGGGAACGTTTGGTGGTCTCTGTCAAGTGAAACATATAGTTGCCATATAACCAAACCATTCCGTTCCTGAGTACACACTAATAGAAATGAAAACCTATGTTCACACAAAAACTTGTATGTAAGTGTTTATAGCAGCTTTTTTCATAATCACCTCAAACTAGAAAAAACTCAAATGTACTTTAGCTTATGTGGACTAAAAAAGTGGTACATCATTACCATGGAAGACTACTCAACAATAAAATGGAATAAACCATCAATATATACAACATGGAGGAATCTAAAATGTATCATGCTAAATGAAAAGAGCCAGACTCAAAGGCTACATATGGTATGCCTTATATATATATTTTCTAGAAAGGTGAAACTGTAGGAATAGGGAACCAATCTGTGGTCCCAGGGAAGGATGTGACTATAAGCAGTCAGCATGACAGAATATTTTTATGTGATTGTGGTGGTGACTACATGATTCTCTGCATCTGTCAAAAATAACTGAATTATACACCAAAAAGTGAATGTTGGTGTATGTTAATTAAAAAAATAAATATATACAAACCACATGTACACAATGAACTTTTATGGTTCAAAAGGCAAATACCAAAATACTAACATTGGTATCTCTGAGTGATGAATATTTTTCTCCATAATTCAATTTTTTTTAAATATATATATTTTTAAAGATTTTATTTATTTGACAGAAAGAGAGATCACAAGGAGGCAGAGAGGCAGGCAGAGAGAGAGGAGGAAACAGACTCCCTGCTGAGCAGAGAGCCCGATGTGGGCCTCGATCCCAGGATCCTGAGATCATGACCTGAGCCGAAGGCAGAGGCTTTAGCCCACTGAGCCACCCAGGCGCCCTAAAATTTTTTTGCAAAGAATACAGTTTTTTGTGAAATCTGACTATATATGTGTGCGTACACATACATACATATACATATATTTCTGCTATCTGATTCTCTATGTATGTTCCTGTGTATATACAAAGCTCTCAAATACCACCTTGGCATGGCTGGGCTCAGTAGGTTAGGCTCCAACTTTTAGTTTCAGCTCAGGTCATGATCTTGGGTCATAGAATCAAGCCCTGTGTCGGCTTCTGCACTCAGTGTGGAGTCTGCTAGAGATTCTCTTTCTCCCTCTCCCTCCACCTCTCCCCAGCTCATCCTCTCTTTCTTTCAAATAAATAAATAAATCTTTTTAAAAATAAAAATAAATAAATATCTCTTGAAGCACTGAAATACTAAGATGCACAGATAATCAGAGATCATTAAAATGGGATATAATTTCTTCCCTATGGCTTTTTGTATTGTCCAGATTTTCTATAATTTTATGTTATTTTTTATTTTGAAACTTTAAATTATAATGCAGCCTGGCATGTCTAAATATCAGTCAATATTAAGGGGCTGGAACATTGTCTTACTGACATTTTAGAATTCCATGCTCCCAAAGCCCTGTAATGAACACATTCCAGCTTCTCAAGCTTCAGAAAGATAGTAATTCTTGCCACTTTGCAAGTTCAAGCAATTTCTCTGGTTACTCTTGATTAGCCTATCCTGATCTAGCATATCAATACTACCTTCCCTATCTTGCTCCATACCACAATGGATCCCATCAAGGGGCCTTTCAAGTTCAAAGAGTTCTCTGTGCTCACCAAACCCAGCAGGATGGCCCCACAGGTGAGAAATGGGTCGTTTAACTGCCTAGCCACAGGCTGCTGGACACAAAAGAAAGCTATGGTTTATGGAATCTGAAGCAGTAAGATTTTTTCCAAATATGCTTGGATCACAGGAACATCTGATTCAATATGGAAAATTATACTATTGTTCACACTTCCACAGAAACATATGACATTTCAGGGGAACACAGAGAAACAAATGAAAACCCTCAAGAGCAGCTACCAATTTTGTTAAATGTTATACCAGACATGGAGGATGGCGGGGATGGGAAAAAAGTGACCTCAACTAGTGGTCAGATGACTTTCTGTAATTTCAATAACATTTGCAACTAAGAAAGGGAATGGGTGATTATATCATCAACTATTCCCCCACTCGGACAAAACCAGGCCCCTATTTTATGTCTAACCCAAAAGAAACATTTTCGAAGAGGATGAAGAGGAATTCTATGTGAACTGTTGTACTCGCAATTCTTCCCTTGGATAAGAAAAAAACATTATTTCATCCTTAAAGTTTATGTGCACATTTTAGGATCAAGGCTAATTCTATCGGAAAAAAAAAATGTGTAGTTTTACCCTCTTTGTATGATATCCAAACAAAACAAAACAAGCAAGAAAAAACCCACCTAATTTTGTTCAGAGTACACAATGAACTACTGGCCTTCACATGACTGGCAAAACGCGAAGTACCATAGTTACATAATGATACACAGAATCTCTTCTTAAGATATTTTATTTCCTATTTAAAATTAAGCCATGAACTAGAGTCAAGAATATTTTATTACAACTATATAAGTAAATATAAGACAAACTTAAATACTTTAGTCAGTATACTCCCACAATTTATTCTTGTCAACATTTTTTAAAAATGTCAAAAATTCTTTGCATGTCTAAAAACAAAAAAATGTATCCCCCAGGTATATTTGACCATTTCCTGCTCTTTGAACACCCCAAGCTTTGCAGCATTTGAGCCCTTATTTATCCTGCTCCCTCTGTGATTTTCTTAAATTCTTTTGCAATAAGGATTTAGATAACAAAAATAAATACCTAGATTGTATTACCTTAAGCTTTTACAAAAATGCCTTCACCGAGTCAAAATATAAGACCAGTTTTTGGCTTTCATAAAAATCATGATGTAAGAAACATTGGTTTTAAGAATATTTCTATATATTCTTCTAAAATTCAATCAAAGGCATTCTCTACGAGGCTACCCAATGTCCTTTATATGACAGTCTGAGGGATAAATAACCTTAAAAAGTCAATGCCCAGAAAGAACCACTCTATTTTTCCTGATAAATTGCTACACTTCCTTTATTCTGATGCTAAGGACAACACAATCAAATATGTATTCTTTTTTGTCTTGGTTGCCCTGAAAATTAGCTAAATTTGTTTTTCAATTGCAATAAATAACCTCTCCCTAGTGCCTAATACATGTTTGTTTCTTTTATTTTTAAGTTGTAATTTTTTACATGTTTCTAATTACACCACAGTAAGTCACCTTAAATATGTTTTGAAATATGTTTAAATACACTCTAAATATAGTGGACAGAATTAATACTGAGGCTGCCTCCTACAAGCTATTCCATGTTAAGTTATAAAACAAAAGCAGTGTGGCCTCATGCAGCATTTACCAAACTAGAACATGCCAAGCAGTCACATAAGGATCTTACTAAAAGTGTGGATTTTGTTCAGAAGGTCTGGAGTGGAGCCTGAGGTTCCACAGTTCTAACAATCTCCCAGATAAGGTCACTTCTACTGGCCCTCAGAACACACTTGGAAGAAGCAGGGTCTAAACAGTGCTCTGCCCACCCATGAAGGAAAAGTCAGTACAACACAATGAATAAGAAAAAGCCCTAAGACACTAGAACTCTCACAATGGTGAACACTACAAATTAGAGCAAATGGGAAAGCCTATTTCTATACCAATCTTTAAAAATCAAAAGGTCTTAAATTCAACATCAGTATTATTTCTTTATATAACAAACATCCAACTCATGTTTTTCAAAGAAGTTGATTCTGATTCATGTGTTAGACATTGTACCATATACATCTAAAGAAAATTTTGGTTGGTATGTTTCAAAAATTCCTCTTATTCTGAATGTTTAGGAGGAAGTAAGACAAGAAAACTCAGAATATTTGGGAAGTTTCCATTTATTCAAATGTTTACTAAACACCTATTACACTCTAGCACTATGTTGAGTTCTCAATGTACAATTGCTTTTTTCTTTTAATTTATTTATTCTGGTTTATTCCGATTCTTCATTTTTACTATCTTTGGGAGCAATTACTTTATAAGTTGGGGAATTATCCTTTAATCAGCAAGTAAGTGAATGAATCTGCATCAAGAAAATTCCTCAGCTGTGATACTGGTTACAGAGCTGTTTAAACATTAGTTCATTTAGATTTTCTGTCTTTCTAGTTAAGAGAGTATTCCTTCAGGCACCTGGGTGGCTCAGTTGTTGAATCGACTGCCTTTGGCTCAGGGCATGATCCTGGAGCCCTGGGATCGAGGCCCCACATCAGGCTCCCTGCTCCGCAGGAGGCCTACTTCTCCCTCTCGCACTCCCCCTGCTTGTGTTCCCTCTCTAGCTGTGTTTCTGTCAAATAAATAGTAAAATCTTAAAAAAAAAAAAGAAAAAAAGAAAAAAGAAAAAAGAGAGAGAGAGAGACAGTATTCCCTCTCCTGACATGGCCTATTGTGTAATGATAGATTCTAAAATACTTCACAGCAAAGACCTAGTTTTTCCAATGTTGTTCAGTTTTTATAGATTCTCAGTGTCCATTGTTACATCTCCTCTGCAGAGTTTCATGGGCACAGTCGGGCAAAAACCTGAATTTTGGTTACAGATAAAGCTAAAATTAATCAGTTATCTAATATAAAGCACTAGCTGAGTCACTACACAAATACAACAACATTTAAGTTTTTTTCTGGGTCAGGGGATTTAAAACCAGGTGTACTAGTTTTCTATTGCTGCTGTAACAAATTACCATAAATTCAGTGACATAAATGGCACAGATTCATTATTTTATAGTTCTGGAGGTCAGAAATCCAAAATGGGTCTCAGTGGGCTAAATCAAGGTGTCAGCAGGATGTGGTTTCTCCTCAAGCATCTAGAGAAGAATTTATTTTCTGTTCTTTCTGGCTTCTACACACCTCCCACATTCCTTGGCTCTTGGCCCCTTCCTTCACCTTCCAACTTAGCAATGTTGTGTCTGTGACTTTCTTCCAGACACATCTTCCAACCGACTCTTTCCGTCTGCCTCCTTCCATTTTTAAGAACCTCTGTGATTACATTGGGCTGTATGGATGATCTGGGATAACCTCTCTATTTTAAGGTCAGCTAACTAGCAACCTTAATTTCCTTTGCCGTGTAACCTAACACACTCACAGGTCCTAAGGAGGGCTCCTTGGTCTGCCTACCACACCAAGACAGGGTTCCATTTCTATTTACTGACTTGAATTTTCAAAACACTTGAGTTCTCTTACAGTTTTTCAATGCTAGGAAAGATTCTTGGGGGAAGAACAGTGTAAGATTACTGATAGCAAAAACTTGTGTTTCAGTTTTTAACCATGAACTCTGATTCTATTGGGATGACTCTAACATTCAATGGAGAATGTGGACATGCCAGAATGGCCGCTGCCACAGAACCATCTGCTCCTGGATACAAGTAGCCTGAGACTCCTGATTTATATTCTGGTAAACGAATGCGGTGGAACATGGAATGAGACTGTGGCCACCAGGATAATATCCTGACTCTGCAGTCTAAGTTGGCTAGAAAAAGGGCCTTCTCATTAAAGTTTTAGAAGCTAAACCCTCCTCTAAAATTGCTCTAATGAGCTTAGAATCATTAAAACTGTCCAAGGCACCAAGTAATAAAGTTTATAGTTTTAAACATGGAAAAAAACGAAAAGTCAGATAAATTATAGTAGCCTAATTTTTTCATGCCATTCCTGAGGATAGCACAGGTGACTGTTTCAATGACTGTACAATACGCAAGCTCTAAAGACTCTAAATCTCTAATCATTAAAAGAATAACTTTGCATGAATGTGTTTATGAATATAGTCTAGACATACCTTCTCACAGGAACTCATGATTAAAGATAATTATTATAGTTCCATCAGAAGTCACAGAAAGTATAAAGTCTGAATAACTGGCTGAAGGCCCTGCAGAAACTGAATCTAAATATGAAACAAACCAAATCAAGTTTGAATAAGTGGCCTGAATTCTATAGATAAAAGTATACTTGTGGTGATTAAGTATGCACAACAGGCACGTCCAGTCATCAAATGCTAAAATAGAAACTATATGGCAGTTTCCACAAATTGTCTCTACTTTGGTATCATGTCATACAAAGATTATGAGAAGTATATTGTTTCTTGAGAGCCTTGTTATTTAACACATGGTAAGCAATGCCAATGTGAGAAGTCACCATCTCTCACGGGCTAACCCATACCCTCAATTTCTACCTCTCTCACCTGCTGACCTCCACCCTTGCTCCCCCCAAACTATACCTAATACAAAGGTGCTTCAGAGAACTATCCATAGTTTCCATGGCCTCGGTGAAGTCTCCAACAATACTTCAGCTCAGCACTGCTCCTTGGCGACACCAGAGTGGGCCAGCTCTAAGTGAGATCTGATTAAGGAATGGGATAAGGTAGTGATCCAAGAGGAATTTTATTTGCATAGCCCCTAAAAGAATTCTGAAAATCTATGCACATATTTTTAAATAACATCTAAACATTTTTAACAGAAGTTTGAACACTTGAAAAAGGAACATGATTTCGAATGCTCTGATACATATTTATCAGAACCTCAGGGATGCAGATTTCACTCAATCTATGGAAAATGTCTTGTCTATCACATAATTGGCAGAGCCCACTCTCATTGACAAGCCAATCAATCCAGTAAGACTTTCTGTCAAAACAAGCCTGACTTCGTTTTTTTCAGTCAAATGTGAGGATGGTCTTGGTGACAATCTGTATTCCGAATGCTAAAAGGGACAGATACATAGAGCATAGAGCCTTGTCAGGTGCTCACCCTTTGGATGAATGAGGAAGAAGGAAGGAGACCTGGCAGGCATTATCCATGCTCAGAGGCAGATCGGTTTCAAGAAAGAGAAGTTGAGGATCTGAAAACTGAAACCCTTGAATCCTTCTTTCTATGCCCGGGGAAGTCTTAGAGCCCAAAGGCATGTACCTAGTTTGGAAACTGCTGAGAAAAAGCACTTAAATTCTTCTTTGAAAGTATCTAACATGAAACAAATATAAATTGGTGTTTCTAAACAAAAAGACCTCTGACTACATTCCTTTGAGGGATCCTAAGCCTTTGAAAATATCTTAAAAGACACATCATGGAAGGCCAACAATTAGAGATTATAATCTTGCTTATTTAGCCAACCTTGTGTATAATCTTGGATAGGCAGTTCTGGTGTCCCTGTATTTGCTTCTGCATTTTCTCTAGTCCTTAAAACTCCTTGATTTCTACTAACCCTCTACCCATATTTGGTCATTGTTGAGTGTGTGTTTCACCCAGTCTAGTCACCTTTCCCCCTTAAACTCCTAGGTTTCACCCCATGTCATTATTGGGCCTAATGCTCATATTCTGATGCTCTGGCCTTTTTTGCTTCCAGAAATGGATAAGCTTTTTTAAAAAACAAAAACAACTGCAACTGCCAAGGCTACCCTGTTGTGCCAACAGACTTGCTTATGCAAACCACTGAAAACTCAGGTGGAAATACAGTAAGTGTAAAGACATACTGGTAATGCATTTTGAAAACCTCTTCCCTAATGTTTCTGGGAGAAAGGTTAGAAGTAAATTACTGACAATGGGCAAGAAAACAGATGGAAAGACAACTTTATTAGGCGCTTTCTCTTCTTTATGAGGATTTTGGTCCTTTCAGAGGAAGCTCCAAGTAATTCGACAATACCCAGTTTCCT
Organism: Spilogale gracilis; assembly: GCA_004023965.1. NCBI lineage: Eukaryota > Metazoa > Chordata > Mammalia > Carnivora > Mephitidae > Spilogale > Spilogale gracilis. The sequence continues at coordinate 20,867 of PITA01022447.1, read as the reverse complement.
TCAGTTGCTGCAACTTGATCCCACGGTGGGTGCTCTGGAAAGCACTCTGAGGGCGAATGGGTCTGAGGCCACTCACGATCAAGGTCGTCTGATCCATTTGTTGAGACTCCTTCCGTGTCACCTCTGAGAAGCTGGTCTGTGTTCCCCTCCAACTGCCCACCACCTGGCTGTGCCCACCTCCATTCGTGCCCCAGCTACCATGTAACGTGTGGTTCAGAGGTGCTGCTACAGGGGCAGCCAGGCCTTTAGACGCACTCACTGAGGAAGAGGCGAGGACACGGGTGGAGGCTGCAGGCGCGCGCGCGCGCAGGTGCCCGCGCACCCCCACCCCCCCCACACACACACCAACTGGGGGTGCCGGGCGGACGGGGGAGGGGAGCGGAAGGCCTTACCAGATCAATGAACGTCAGGAATTTCCAGCTCCCGCCGTAGGTCTGATGCGAGGGCATTTCGATGGCCTTGTAGTTGCACAGGATAGAGCAGTAGGACAGCAGGATCGCCACCCGCAGCACCTGGCACGGGACAAGCGCCATGTTCGCGAAAGGCCTGGCAGGCTGGAAGACGAGGAGGGCAGGCTGGAGGCGCAGGGCGCGCGGGGGCGGGCGCCGGGGGAACCCTGGCGCGGCCAGTCGCGGGGCGGGGCGGGGCGGGGCGGAGCGGGGCGGGGTCTGCGGCGGGCGCGCCCCGCGGGCCCGGCGACCGCGAGCGCCCGGCGACCTGCGCGGGCCGGGCGGCGGTGGCGGGCCCTAGCGGCGGCCGCGGCCAGGGGGCGTGGCGTCAGCTCTTCCGTCATCTCCGTCATTCTGCTCCTGCGTTCGCCGGGCCCTGGGACACCCGGCCGCGGCGCCCCCTAGGCGTCCTGTGGGAGGGTGGGTGGCCTCCGAGTGCGACCGGAGCTGGGGAAGCGGGCGGTGCGCTGCGGAGCTGCCGCGGGGGCATCTGAGAGGCGGAGAGGAAGCGCGAGGCCGGCAGGAGCGCGGGAAAACCTCGTGGGGACAAACGTCGCAGTGGGGGGCGGGGGGGAGGATTGCAGCGGAGATGGTTCCTGCTGGCTAAGGCAGGTGCTCCGTGCGGAGGGACCGGGGGAGGCCTGGACGTGGGGTCTAAATCCGTGCGCCAGGGCCTCCCGAGTGACTTTATTTTGAACCCAACTAGATTTTTACTGATAGACTATTAATCACTCAGAAATTACCTTATAAATTCTATTCCAGTGGAAGGACTGCCCTGTGCTCCTCCTCCACAGATTTATAAATAGCATGTCAATATATAATACAACAGGACAAACCATGACCTTTGGACAGGAGGTTTATAAATAAAAGGTTATAGAGAAAGGGGTGTCAGATAACTGTTTCTGCTTCAGGATTGTGTCCAACTTAAAACAAATCGTTCTGAGTTTGGAAGCAAAACCGGGTGTGTAACTTAATACTAATGTTTTCAGGGTTAAACTGACATTGCCCTTTTACTTATTTCTTTCCTACCGTGTAATACCAGAGCTTAATGAAAGGAAAATAAATATAAACTGGATGCCCTCTGCCTTCCAGTAAATGTTGTCACAGTGAAGTTGCCTCAATCTGTGGGCAGCATTTTTTTTTTTTAATCATGATCACATTTCAGTTTACCAGATGCAGGGTCGGAGTATGAAAAGTCAACATAGGTATTTCCTGTGGATCCGTTTAAAACAGGTGTCCTCTCCAAATAGTCTCTGAGTCAGTGAATGCAGAGTAAGGGGTCAGGGAAAGCAGAGTGTTAGAGATAAAATAGTACTCATGAATGTTTTCCTGAATTTTCCAAACTAAACCAAAATAGAGAAACCTATTCGTTTTTTTTTTTATTGGCCTTATACCAATAGAAACTGATGTCACAAAAATCAAGATAATTCCAAGATTCTTCTAGCATAAAATTATTCATTATCAGTAATTATAGCTCTATGTCCATGTAAAAATTGGGTCTGTTTCTTTTTCATTGTGTTAATAAGATTGCAAAATAAAAAGTAGATCTACTGAAGATCTTACTAGGTCCTTAATAAAGCTTTACAAGTTAATATGATAGTCTCAAAGTTTGATATACACTTCTTATCCTACATTTTAGAAAACCATTAATAAGAGTCTTATCCCCATCATTACAAAATATAACATTTTCATAAAGCCAATTAAGATTTTAGTCTGTGGTCACTTTCTTTTTAAATAAATAATTATGGGGGCACCTGGATGGCTCAGTACTTAAGCGTCTGCCTTCGGCTCAGGTCATGGATCTCGGAGTCCTAGGATGGAGCCTTCCATCCATCCAGCTCCCTGCTCAGTGGAAAGCCTGCTTCTCCTGCTCTCACTCCTACTGCTTATGTTCCCTCTCTAGCTATGTTTCTCTCTGTCAAACAAATAAAACCTTTCTAAATAAATAAATTAATTAATTAATTAATTAATAGATAAATGGTTATAGCACTCAAATAAGTGTTTGAATCCATTCTAATGGGTTTGCTTTTGTTATTTTGGATGTGATAACCATTATTAAATAGTTTTGTGGAGTTCCTTCTTGTTTGTTTGTTTTGGAGAGGTTGGTGGGTATCAGAGGGGTGGAGAGAGGGAGAGAGAGAGAATTCCAAGTGGGCTCCAGGCCCAGAGTGGAGTCCGATGGGGGCTCCATCTTACATCCGTCTCCCAACCCTGAGATCTTGACAGGAGTTGAAATCAAGAGTCAGATGCTTAATCAACTGAGTCACCCAGCTGCCACGGGAGTTTTGTTTTGTATTTTTTTTTTATGAAACATCTACATAAAACTCTATTCAAATATTTTTGAGAATGTCAGTCCACAATTTTTGGAACTTCTTGTTAACTTTATTAGCATGTCCAGGTTGTTCTTTTGACTTTTTATACCATATCTAATCATCTTAGTTATGTTTTAAAGGTATTTTTTTGTGAGAAAAGTTTACACAGAGATCATGTTTTTACAGTCTAAATAATCCAATGGGTATTGTTCTTAAAATTGTTCTTAATATTGTTCTTAAAATCCAGTGGGTATTGTCCTTTCACTCAGTAGAGGTAATCCATGTTTATGAACTACAATACACTATTTATTGTACATATTTACATGATGATTCTGTATTGGTATTAGAGAAGACTGTTTTTCACTGTATACAAGGAATACCTACATGTTACTTCTTTAGCTTTTTCATCCTACCACACAATTAGTGGTGAAGAGAATAGCTTTATCCAGGTGACGATCACGAAAATATGTTTCCCAAGGGAAGATTTAAAACCCTATTTTAATTTCTTAGTGTTACCTTAGTGTTCTTTGATTATTGTAAGAGCTCTTAACTCTTAGTCTATACTGTATGAGCTGGAGATACTCTTCCTTAAGAACTTCTAAAAACTGCTACAAATTTTCTTTCTTTCTTCCTCTTTTTCTCTTTCTTTTCTTTTTTTTTTTTTTGAAGGAGAGAGTTTTTGACATATTGGTAATGATAATCCTTGCTAATCTTAGAAATGACAGGGACCCCTGTGTCTCCCTTATGTTGTATTCCAAGTAGCCAACTTTATATAGCTGTGAGTCTTTACTTAAAAATTCAGAAGGAAGAATTGTATGTATGCATATCCCTATAATAGTCAATGTCTATGCATTTCTTTTGTTTCTGTGTTTGCATTAGATAAGTATTTTCTTTTCTTTTCTTTTTTTTTTAAAGATTGTATTTATTTTGACAGAGAGAAACACAGCCAGAGAGGGAACACAAGCAGGGGGAGTGAGAGAGGGAGAAGCAGGCTTCCTGCCGAGCAGGAAGCCCAATGTGAGACTCGATCCCGGATCCCCGGGATCATGACCTAAGCCGAAGGCAGTCGCTTAACCAACTGAGCCACCCAGGCGCCCCTGCATTAGATAAGTATTTTCTAATGATATCAATATATTTGAGCAAATCCTTTACTCCCCTTCACATTTGTCTGCACCCCAAATGTAAAAGTTGAGATGTTTCTTGGGTATGAGGAAAATCCCCCAGTATTGTAGAACAGACACCTTTGGGTTGTTTATTTTTGCCTCATTATAAAAGTAGCATATGTATGATATTAAAAAAAGAATATAAAAAAATTACCCCTCCTCTCATCAACCAGTGAAAACACCACAAACATTTCAGCACATACCAGATAGTTTCTTTACAATACATACATAGTTACTTGTGACACACTGAGTAACAATTTGCATCAAGTAGACTTACTTAATAAGAATATTCTCTTACTATTTAAAACTCTATAAAATCATGCTTAATGATTGCATAGCATGATGTCATATGAACATATATGTTTCTTAAACTTTTCTCTGGTTTTGGACATTTGGGTTATTTCCAGTTTTTTTGTCATTATAAAGACAATGTAATTTCTGCATTTTGAGAAGAAAGTAATTTTTAAGGATTATTTATAGCTCAAAACCATTTAAGAAACCACCCTTTTATAATCTTCTGTGTATGTTTCTTCACACGGGTTTATATGAACTGAGGTCCCAGGGAGAAGAACTCTTCTGTCATAGAGGGCAGTTGGGAAAGATTAAGATGTAACTAAAAGAAGTATGTAAAAATCATTCTTTTTTCTAGCTATTGATGCTCATTACAGATTTTTAAATTACCTTAGATATGAGACACAATACCAATGCATTTCTTCAGTCAGATGTTTTTGCTATAAACCAGGAAGAGTAGTTACTTACAGGCTAAATGAGGAACCATTAGTGGTTGTGTCCATGTTGCTGACTGCAGCAGTTTTCACAGACTTAAAAATGGACTATATTTTCTATAGAGAACTCTACTAAATTATGAGATTGCTAAAAACCAAGGATTCTACCAAAAGTCGAAAAAGTTTCAAAAAAATAGTGCTGACATTACACGTAAGTCCCCAGCTAGATCACATACAGACCTGAAACGTCCCCTATTCCCAGAAGTCTAGCAGTACATTTGGCAGTGATACTCATCCTGTTTGGGACGTATCTTTGTGTGCATGGATCCAGATCTGGCACATCCAGCAGGACTTGGCATAAATCCATTTTAACAATCCTCGGGGGCACCTGGGTGACTCAGTCGGTTGAGCATCAGACTCTTAATTATGGCATAGGTCATGATCTAGCCCAGGGGAGGGCCCCTCACTCAGTGCGGAATATGCTCAAGATCCTCTCTCCCCCTCTGTCCCACCCCCATTCCCATGTGTATCTGGGTACACACTCTTCCTCTAAAATAAATAAATAAATAAACAGATAAACAAATAAACAAATAAATAAATAAATAAATCTTTTTTAAAAATTTAAGAAAAATACGTACAAACATACATACATAAATACATCAATAAAATAAAAAAAATTTAAAATAGTCCCTCTTCAGGACAGAGGCTGTGGTCTTCCTGCTCTAAACAATCCACATGGATGACTTATGGAGATTTAAATTCTACATGTATACATTTACTTATTTTTTTCTCAAAAACTAGCCCCTTGGAAGTGTTCTTATTCTCTGGGTACAGCACCAGTGTGCTGTATTAGAAACGTTAGGGTGGAGCCAGATGGCCTAGAGGTGCCAGTCTAATATATTTCTCTGGAAATATGGCAAGTTGAAGGTAATTTAGTCACCAGAATTCTCAGGGAAAGGACTGTGTGTTGTTAGAAGAAACATTTCCAGAACCAACTTAGGTGGATAGGGTGACAGAGGAGAGAGACCTACGGTATCTAGAGTAACAGTAAATCATTGCCAAAATTCTTCTCCCCAGTGGTGTCTGGGTAATTGTATAGTTGTTGGTTTGCTGAATGAACTATATGTAGGAGTTTGGAACTAGAGCTCAGTTGTTCTTTGTCATAGAGCTGAGCTAGGCTTTCCTCCCCATAGCCTTCAGCCTCTATTCTAAATAAATATTGAGCAGATATTTAAATATATCTCAGTGGTCTGAAGCTCAAATCCTTCAAAAGCCAGGCATGTATCATAATTAACTAAAGCTAGTTGTAAGGTTCTAATGCCTAATTTGCTCTGTTAAAAAACAGAGTAAATGCCTAACTAAATGCATTGCAACTCAAAATTTTTAAAGTTTGAGTGCCAAGAAACACACACACACACACACACACACACACACACACACACACAAATCTGTATGCTCCAGTCAGCTGTAGGTAGGGACTTCGGAATCATCATTTTGCAAGAGTGCCAGGTTAACATCTTATGCAAGATGTCCAAAAAAAAGCCCAAAAAGCAAAAAACAAACAAACAAACAAACAAAAAACCACTGTCACTCACTACTCCTTATCATCTATTAAAGTTAAGGCCACTTTGGGTATAATTGACAACTCTATTCCTTGAAGCAGGATAGAGGAAAATATGAATATGGGTGAAAAGAGCACATGTACATTGTCCCTTAAGGAAGGTTTATAGAAGATGCCACATAATTCCACCTTCACCTCATTAGCCAGCATTCTTCCACATAGCCACAGCTAGTGAAGGCAGCCTCCATTCTGGGTGACCATATGCCCAGCCCCAAATCAGGGTTCTTTTGGTGTGGAAGGGGAATGTTATGGGTTAAATTGTGTCCTCTCCAAAAAAGCGTGTTGAAGTTCAAACCCCCACTACCTCAGGAAGTGGTGTTTCTTGGAGATCAGGTCATTGCAGATGCAATTAGTGAAGATGATGTCATAGCTGCATAGGGGAGATCCTTAAGCCGGTACAACTGATGTCCTTGTAAGAAGACAGAGTCACACAGGAAGAATGCCGTGTGAAGATGGAAGCGGAGATTAGAGTCATGACAAGCTAAGGAATGACCAAGGATTGCAAAATGTCCCCAGATGCTAGGTTAGGCTTGCAGAACAAGTTCTCCCTCACAGGCTTTAGAAGGAACCAACCAGGCGGGTGCCTTGATTTCTAGCCTCCAGAACTATGAGATAAGAAATTTCTGCTAATTAAGTCATCCAGTTTGTAGCACTTTGTTAATGGCATCTCCAGGAATCTAATAGAGGGAGGAAAACAGATACTGGAAGATCACTACCAGTTTCTACCATAACATTTAACCAATAGTTAAATTCCAGGAATTCTTTTTTTCTGCCCCATTTGTCAACTCTGAGCCTTCATTTCTATTTCTACTGCTCTTACCTTCTTGAATAAACTCTGCAACTTTTGCCTCTATCATTGCATCTTGACACCACCATTATCGCTGTCAATAGAATTATCTTCCTGAAATAGTAGATCAGATTACATCAGTCCCACTCATCAAAAATAGTGATTTCTTCATGGCCTACAGGAAATATCACTTTCTTATAATGGTGTTTAATGTCTTGCAGAGTTTATCTGAGCTTAACTCAGTGTTTCAACTTCCATTACTATACCTTTTTAAATACTTTGTATTTCATTATCATAGGAATACTTATCCCCCCCCCCAAACTCAACCGTTATTTTTATTCTTTTATGCCCCTTGGGTACCAATGATTCATATCACTTTCTCCATCTGTTGAACATCTATTCTTTTCTCAAGGCCCAGGTCTCACAGAAATTTTCTAATAATATGTATATTTGCAAATCCTTGCCCTCTAGGAAGCTCTTTCACATTATACTAAATGGCAATTGGAGCATGTTTTGATGGGGCAGCTCAGGAGTATCGCTGGGACAACTACCATCACCCTCCCAGCAGGGGATTGCCCTAAGACGCCCTTCACATGGAAGTGGCCAATTCACTGGGGATGCAGTTGTCAGAGAACATTCTCTCTCTTTTGTAAGATGGAAAGCATATTTCTCAATAGTTTGAAATTACATGAAGCACCTAATTAAACTATTCCCTTGGGTCCCAGACTCTTTGTCCATAAAAGGCAAGATTTTAGGGGAACTTGTAGCCTTTGCAGTCAGGCAATATTACAGAAATGTGGAATGCAGGGATGGTGGGATGGGCTGCTACTTCTTACTATATAAAGCAACCTTTTCCCAGAATTAAGGGCAGTCCATTTATTGGCCTTCTGTGTTAGTTATCCTCAGAGCTAGTTAAAAGTCCAGTTTAGAAACTAGTATAATAAACATCCAGCAGAAGAGAGGAGTTTGACAAAATTAAACCAAACACCATCATTTTGTTTTCAGAAAACACGATTTGCCATGAGAGATGGTAGCATGAAGCCATCCTCCAGTGCCAGAAACCAGATTAAATTATCTGTGAAGTTGGCCAACTGAAAATAGAAAGAACTTTTGCTTCCCTTGTCCTGAGGCAAGACATTGGTAGCCAAGCAGGCCTCCTGGAGCCAGAGCTAGTTCTGACACCTAGCCCCAGGAGCAGAACATTCACTATCCCTCTCAAAAGTTCATATGTCAGAATTAGCAGGTGAATTGATCACATCGTTGACAGGTGGACTCTGAACACAGAAGCAGATAGGACACCCATGAGGATGTTTGAAAGGCTACCTGTGAACACAATGATATGTTAAGCCAAGCCATGATTCTAAGTAAAGTTGGAAACTGCTGGAAGGCCTCCTAAGAAATATTTCTCTAGCACAGCCTTTCTTTAGTCCTCTTTGTCCTGTTTCACTGTGATATGATGATGAAAGCTTAAGAAGCCATCTTGGCAGTATGAGAAAAACAATCAGGGATATTGATGCTGACCTCTGCCACCTACTCAACCAAAGGGGCAGAGCAGCCTCCCTCCCTGCAACCTTCTTGTGAGGTGAGAAAAAGAGCCCCCTCTTTGTTTCAAGTGATATAATGGGGTGTTCTGTTACATGGGGCTAAAGCATGCTACAGAGAGAGATAATTGGGGTTATTTCTTGGCATGCTTTAAAAAGTGCTGAATCACCGGGTAACAGGAGAGCACTAAGACCAGGATTCATATTTAGGTATGTTTTCATTTAATAAATACTCCTCTAACACTATGGGCTCTGATCTAAGCACTTGAAAATATTAACTTATTTTCTCCTCACTAAGGGTGAGGAGGGTTACTATTATTATGCCCATTTTAATTAAGAGAAAAAGGATGCATGGAGAAAATTAAATAAACTGCCCAGGATCACACAGCCAGTAAAATGGCAGAGCTGGGACAGAAAACTAGGATTTGGGGTTTCTTGATCATTATATCACACTGCCCAATGATGCCAGGCAGTGCACATCCTATTCCAGGTTCTAATTCCCCTTTTGCTACTGTTGAGCCATGTGATTTGGGTTGTCTTTCTTCATAGTTTAGAGTTCTGCAGCCCCCTCCCTGAGGCAGCTGCCCACTGATATCTGACGGAAACATATCAGGCACAAGCAACATGGGTATTTCAGCATTCTTGGCAACATCATTGTCTGACTCACAAGGATGAGAAAATTTGAGATAAGAGTTCCACAAGCCCACAAACCACCTGAAAATAACCTTCATGAAACTTTCATTATTGACAATCTTTCTGTTATTGTTTGACCATATCCTTGAATTTCATGGCACCAGAGGCAACTGAAGATATCTTGGACAAACTTGAGCTCTATCTTCTTTAAATGAATGCTTCTTCATTTCTCCACTATACTTATGCTCCATTTCTCCATTATTCCTTCCACATAAATTTACATCTGATTACCAGATTCATCCGATTAATTATATTTAGTGTAATTTATTTTCCAGAATTGTATAGTGATGTTTCTTTAAGTTTTGCTTAAATTGATGGATTATTTTCTTTCAAAATACTGTCCTCCTCTACCTTAATATTTATTGGAGGCCAGATATCTTTATATTGACAGTCACAGAATGATAGACTCTTCTATCTATAAGAAAACGTAAAGATTGTCTGTTCTAGGCCCTGCATTGTATAAATGATGAAACAGACCCCAAAATTTAAATGACTTGCTTAAAGTTAGTTACTGGTAGAACTAGATCTAAAACTTTCCTCAGGGCAATTGTTTCTCTCCTTTTTATTTTATTTAAATTGATAGATTTTATTTAAGAAAACAGTTTTAGGTGTACAGAAAAATTGAGCAGAGAGTACAGGAAGTTACCATATACTTCCTCTCTACACAGTTTCTCTTATATCTTATTACTGCGGTACCTTCATTAAAATGGAGGATTTTACTTTACAGATTAAAGTTTATAGTTACACCAGGGAAAACTATAGACTAACATCTCTCATGAATACATATTTTAAAATCTTTAGCAAAATATTAGCAAATCAAATTTAATAATGTATAAAAAATTATACAACATGACCATGTGGGATTTGTGTCAGGTATGCAAGTTTTGTTCAACATTCAAAAATCTATTAGTGTAATCCATCACATCAACAGGCTGAAGATATAAATCATATGATAAAATCAATAGATTCAAGGAAAAGCATTTGACAAAATCCAACATCCATCCATTCTAAAGAATCTTAGCAAACTAGGAATATAAGGGAACTTTCTGAGTTTATTAAAGAACACTTTTTTTAGAACCCTTCAGTTAGTATTATATGTAATGGTAAGAAATTAGAAATTTTCTCCTTCAGATCAAGGAGACAAGGATGTTCTCTCTCATCATTCCTAGTCAACATTGTACTGCAAATCCTGATTAATGCAATAAGACCTGAAAAGGAGATAAAAGTATACATACCAGGAAGGAAGAAATAAAACTATCTTTGTTCACAGCTCATATTGAATTGTTCATGTAGAAAATCTCAAAGTATAACCCAAAAAACTCCTGGAACTAACAAATGATTTTAACAACCTTTCAGAATTCAAGGTCAATATGCAAAAGCTTATTCTCTTTCTACATAATAGCAAAGAAGGCTGGAATTTGAAAGTAAAAAATAAAACTCTGTTCATATTAACAAAAATGAAATACTAAGGTATACATCTAACAAAATATATATAAGATCTATATGAGGAAAATGCAAAATTCTGATGAAAGAAATAAAAGAATATCTAAGGAAATGGATATCCTATGCTTACAAATAGGAAGACTCAAGGTTGTTAAATGTCAATGCTTCCCAACATTATAGGTCTATTCAATGCAATCCCAGTCAAATATCAACAAGTTATTTCAGAAATCTATTCCGAAAGTTTATATGGAAAGGCAAAAGATCTAGAATAGCCAACATAAACAAAACAAAGTTGGAGAACTGGTACTACCTGACTTCAAGACTTACTTTAAAGCTGCAGTCATCAAGATACTGTGGTATTGGAGAAAGAATAGACAAATAGATCAAGGGAGCAGAATAAACCTACACAAACACAGTCAACTGATCTTTGACAAAGGAGCAAAAGTAATTCAATAGGAGAAAAGATAGTCTTTTCAACAACTGATGCTGGAAAACCTTGATGTCCAAATGGGGAAGAAAATGAACCTAGATACAGACTTTACATCTTTCACAAAAATTAACTCAAAATGGAACATATACATAATATAAAATCCAAGAGTATAAAACTTATCACTAGATCACAAATATAGTTTATCACAAAATGTAAAGCATACCAAATGCTATAGTTTTCCCTATCATCCCAAATCCTTAGAAGTTCCCTAAAAACATAAAACTAGTGAGTAAATCTAGAACCTTCCTGGAAGATTTAAAAAGTTGTCTCAGTGGATCTGAAGCTATAATGAATAATTGAAAGATGGAAAACAAAATAAACTGAAGAATATGGTCCGAATGCATACAGAAAAGCTTTTTTAAAAAATATTTTACTTATTTGAGAGACTGAGAAAGAGAGTGAGAGAGAGCATGAGAGGGGAGAAGGTCAGAGGGAGAAACAGACTCTCCAGGAAGTTGGGAGCCCGATGTGGAACTTGATCCTGGGACTCCGGGATCATGACCAGAGCCAAAGGCAGTCACTTAACCACTGAGCCGCCTAGATGCCCACATACAAAAGAGCTTTTTAAAAAGAGTTTTTCATGCCCTGTGCAGGCAGATGCAGTAGTTAGGAAGGCATCAACAGTATTGGATTGGGTGATTAGCTGGGATAATTCAGCAAGAGAAACCAGGCAAGTCAAGCCTTCTGCAAGTCCCTAGTACCAAACAGGACAGACAGCGACCTGCTAGTGGGGGCCCTGCCTGGGCTGCATGGCCAGTGTGCCCCCGATATGGAAACCTCATTCCCAGGTCTTACTGAGTACTCAGAAGGGTATGTTTATCCTTAAATGCATTTATCAGGAAAGAAAGATTTAAAATAAACTTTCAGGAGCACCTGGGTGGCTCTGTCATTAAGCAGCTGCCTTTGGCTCAGGTCAGGATCCCAGGGTCCTGGGATTGAGCTCCATGTTGGGCTCCCCATTCTGCAGGAAGCCTATTCTCCCTCTCCCATTCCCCCTGCTTGTGTTCCCTCTCTTGCTGTCTCTCTCTCTGTGTCAAATAAATAAACAAATAGTATCACTTGAGAAGTTTAAAAAAACCTATAAAATTACATAAACTCTGGCAAAACCTGCTAATATTTACTTTGAACTTCTGTGTCTGTGTGCATAAGTGAGCTTGGCCTCACTTTGTATTTGAAGTCCAATGATTGAATTTAGTATTACAATTAGAAGATGAGCTGGGTAGTTTTTTCTCTTACTCTCATTTTTTATATATATATTTGGCATAAAATAAAGATTATCTATTTCTTGAGGCTTGTTAAAATCTTGCAAAACTGGGGCACCTGGGTCGTTCAGTTGGTTAAGCGACTGCCTTTCGTTCAGGTCTTGATCCCGGAGACCTGGAATCGAGCCCCACATCAGGCTCCCTGCTCGGTGGGAAGCCTGCTTCTCCCTCTCTCACTCCCCCTGCTTGTATTCCCTCTCTGGCTGTGTTTCTCTCTATCAAATAAAAAAAAAAAAAAAAAAAACTTGCAAAACTGGATATAGAGCCTCTTGTGCAATGGGTATGGTCAAAGATTATTCTTACTAAAAGTTCTATTTTTTTTTAAGATTTATTTATTTATTTGAGAGGTAGAGACAGAGAGAGAGAGAGTGTGCTCAAGCAGAGAGGAGAGGAAGCAGGCTCCCCACTGAACGATGAACAAGAAATGCTTGGGCTGAATCCCAGGACGCTGAGATTATGACTGGAGCCAAAGGGAGAGTCTAAACTGACTGAGTACCCATGTGCCCCTAAAAGTTCAATTTTTTAAATCATTGCTCAAATTTTGTATTTATATTTGGGTCAATTTCATGAAGTGCATTTTAAATAAATTTGCCCATTTCACATGATTTCTCAAAATAATCAGCGTAAAGTTACTGATATGTTAGCTCATGATTTATTAATTCTCTACAAAATCTGTGCTTATATATCATTTCTAATATCATTTAATTGTGACTTCTTTTTTCTTCTTGATCAGCCCTACTGGAAGTTTGCCTTACTTAATATTTTTAAAAGCTTATGTTTTCTATTCTTTTTTTTTTTATCTTTACATTTATTTTCTAAGTTCTGCAATCTTGGGTATATTGGATAACTGAGTTGAACATTTGCCTAATTTGTTTCTAATAGTTTGCATTTTGAAGTAAATTTCTCTTTACCTTTAGCTGCATCTATATGATGTAGTACGTAGATTGTTAATTTCAGGGAATGGTGGGCAGATGCCATGATTTCTGTTATGATTATTCTTATGATGACATTTCTCTGATGACATCTGAATATTGATAAATGTTCAATGTATGTTTAAGAAGAATTTTTTTCATGTAAGAGGATTCTAGACAGATATATTAGATAATGTTTATTAATTGTTTTTCCCATGTTGACATAAACCTTTAAAAAAATCAAATGAGCGTCTCTGTAAATGTGAGTAGTTCTATTTATTCTGCTGCTTAATACATTGTCACATATATGTCAAAAATGGATTAAGTTTTCCATTTGATCTTGTTTCCTGATAGCCCCCCTTTATTTTCTTGACTGTTTTGAAATTTGCATGTTTTATATTTATTGTTTCAGCGCTTACATTTGAAATTTGACATATATATTTATTCTTATAATTTTCTTATGAAGTATAGGACAAGGCAATAGCTCTGTTTTGGTTTTGAAGAGCTTGAGGACCTTCCTTCATTCCATGTTTCATGACACTATGGGCATTTTATTTCCACCTTGTTTTTACCATAAAATTAATTCTATTATTATTTAGTGAATGATGATTTAAATTTGTTAATAGATTTTTATCATTCTTATATACTCTGTTATTTCTTGCATCATATTCCTTCTTTCACTATTGATACTTTATGCTTGTATTATGTTTTTAATAATTCTTTAAATGAGCACAGGGTGAAAGTAAACTCTCTTCATTTTTAAATGGCTCCAAAAATGTGTTTTGCAATAAATCTTGAGTAATATTTATTGGGATTAAATAATACATTGAAGGTAAACTTTCTTTAGTATTTTCAGTATATTTTACCATTATCTTCTAGAATTAATTGAAGTCAATGAGAAATCTGTTGTCAGTCTGCCTTTAATATTTTTTTATTTTTTTTTTATTTATTTGACAGAAACACAGCAAGAGAGGGAGGGAACACAAGCAGGGGGAGTGAGAGGGGGAGAAGCAGGATTTCTGCCGCGCAGGGAGCCTGATGCGGGGCTTGATCCCGGGTCCCCGGGATCATGACCTGAGCTGAAGGCAGTCACTTAACCAACTGAGCCATACAGGCGCCCCTGCCTTTCATTTCTTATGGGTAATCTCTACCTTCTCCTTGGTAGCTTGGAAGCTTTTTGGTTTTGTTTTTTGTAATTGATATTATGCATGATGTTATGTATCTAGGTATGGATTGTATATTTAAATACTTGTGCATTTTCAATATTTATTCAATTCAAGAAATTTATTAGGTACTGTTTATATAACCTGGAGTATTTCTTTTCCTTCACTCTTTTTATTCTCTTCTTTAAAGGCTCCCATAGAAAAACTCCACCATCAGCCCTTCAACCCCCCTAAATTCACTTTCACATTTAATATCTCTTTATCCCTCTGTGCTAAATTCAATTATCTCCTCAAATCTGTCTTTCAGTTCTCTTGTTTATTTTTATGTTGTGTCTAATTTGCTATTAACTCCTATATTGTTTTTCTTATTTCAACAACCATATATTTTTTACCTTTAGGATTTGAATTAGGTTCTTTCTCATATTCACTTGTTCTTAGTTTCTGGTTATTGTCTTCCTTTTGTAGACCAAATATTTTCTTTATTTCTTTGAATGATTTAAGCATATTCATATTCAAGTCCTCTACCAATGAGTCTAATATTTTTACTTAGTTGGAAATTAACTTTTTCTTTTGCTGGGTCTGTAGTTTATCTTCATGATAATTAGGTACTTAATATCTTTAAAGAGTTCATCACACGTTCTTGGGTTTTATTTTTGAGTTTTGTGTTGCCTTTTCCCTGCCTCTATGAACCCAATAATTTTGAAGGAATTTTTACTTGGTTTTATGACTCTGGGTCTTTGAAGCTACGCGAATGTATTTTGCCCTATGCCTAAGGCAGGTAGCTTGATTTATTCTCAAACTCTAACTGAAGGGTGGAGAATTTCAAGTCCCTAGGCACAGAAGTCAGAGGTTTCCTGCTCTCTGCTTATGCAAGATATCCAGTGCCAGGGATCTGATCCATCAAGAGCTTAAGATCCCCAACCCTAGAGAAGGCTGCAGAGGATATTATGGATCCCTAGAAAATATAGCTCCTAAAGAAGACAAGCTGACATACATTAAGTGTAGTATAGTACTAGTCACTAGTCACTAGTGATAGCATGCAAATGAATAGAACAGAGTTTGAAAGAATATATAACAAACCAATAACTGAAGTTGCCACTAGAGATGGGACTGGAAGAAATTGATTTATGTACATTAAATGAATTTTTCATTATAATAAGGGATTCAGGGGTGCCTGGGTGGCTCAGTTGGTTGAGCGACTGCCTTCGGCTCAGGTCATGATCCCGGAGACCCGGGATCGAGCCCCACATCGGGCTCCCTGCTCGGCGGGAAGCCTGCTTCTCCCTCTCTCACTCCCCCTACTTGTGTTCCCTCTCTGGCTGTGTTTCTCTCTGTCAAATAAATAAAATCTTAAAAAAAAAAAAAAAAATAATAAGGGATTCATATGCTACTTGTGGGATTAAAACATCTATATATTTGAAGATTAATAATTATACAGGAATATGATTTGACTCAATACAATAAATGTAGACATTAACATCAAAAAGAGTCCACTTTTAAAATAAGGTGGAAATAAAAATACAATCTTCTAGATAACTCTTATAACAAAGATGAAAGAAACCTGATAATACAATATTGTATGGTAAGTAGCTAAATTATATCTTACAAGAAATATTATTAAAAATAATCTAAATATATAGCTCAGGACAGTGAAAAGAGCAAAATAATTCAAAAGAAAGAGGAGGATCTAAAAGCAATGATTTAAAAACAAGGAGCCAAATATTGGAGTTTATTGGTAAAAACAGGGAACTATTATTTCAAAAACCATAAGAACAAAACAAAATGGACAAACCAACTAATCAACCCCTGGTAAATCTAGCCAAAATAAAGTCCAAGAAAACACAAACATAATGTTAGCAAACAAAAAAGGGATGTAAAATGAAAACAGTAATTTTAAAATAAAGTTTGTATACTTTCCTGTAAGTAAAAGCTTAAAATAGATATTTTCCTTGGAAAATACAAACAATTGAATTTGGCTAAATAAAATCTAGTAAGCCTAAATAGATTAACATTCATAGAAAAGCTGAAAATTTTATCAAACCTACAACAAAATGGCTCTGGACCCTGTTGGTTTTCACAAAAAGAAATTTTTATCAACTAATAAACAGTTAAATTCTATATTATTTAACTGTTGCAAAGCTTTAAAAAGCATAACTGATACAATAAACCTAATAAATAAATCACAGGATCATGGGTCAATCTCTCTGATAAGTACAAATTCAAATGATCTATTATGAAATATCAAATCTGTAGTGCATTTAGTAATATACTTTGCCTGAACACAAGATTGTTCAATGTAAGAAGTACGAAAATTTAATTTTAGTAGATGCTGAAAGGGCATTTTCTAAATTTCAACATTACTTCTGATTGAAAATCCTAGTAAGCTGTGAAAAAACATACTTTCTTAACTTTATAAGGAGTGTTTTTCAGAAATTTTAGCAAATATAATACTCAGCAACGAAACATCAAAAGTAATATCATTGAAGTCGTAATTTAAAGATATATTTCTGCTAAACCACTATCAGTCAACAATGTTTGGAACTTCTGACCAATGAAAGAATGTACAAAAAAAATAAAGTATTTATACTGGGAAATAATGTACAATCACTCACCAAAATATATAACTTCCTTGGAGCAAAACCAAGAAAATTATTGGATATATTTAAAAGCAATGGAAAATAGGTACAGGAAAACAGTCAATTCAAGAATAATACACCAAAGATCAATAACAAGTCAGAAAATGAAATGGAAGAGATGACTTATTAACAACACTAATAAACATAACTAGAAATAAATCTAACAAGAAAAACAGAAAATCTTTAATGAAGCATAAACAGCTACCCAAATACAGAAGAAACATACCCACATTGGGGAGAGAGTATGAACGATATATTCCAATACAGTTATGGCAACTACAATTGAAAAATAAATGTAGCATCTTCAGAACATTGAAAATTAATTTTGAATTTCATTTGAGAAAGAATAAATAAGATCAACCAATAAAAATGATTAATGAAGTTTAGACATACAATTTATTAGAACATATTATAAAAATAATAAACATACCATGAGAAAATAATGTTTATGTGGGGAGCACTTGTTAAATAGTATCATGATAAAAATCAGGAAGAAAAAGATGAACAGAAGGTATAAAAACAGAAAAAGACAAATGACAAAAGGAAAGATTTAAAAGTCAATGTGTCAAATTCTAATATAAATCTATGAAATAAAGGAAAACAACAGTACAGAAAATACACAAAAATATGTACAAAAATTCATAAAGCAACTAGATAATCATTAAACATAATTTTTTAAAAATGCACTCAAACTCACTTATAATTAAATAAAAGTACATTTCACTTAACACTTTAGTAAAGACTAAAAAGGATAAAAAGCTGACAATATGATGTATGACCACAGGGAAATTTTCATACATTCGTGGTGGAAGTATAAACTGAAATATTTTTTTCCTAGTAATTTTTCTTTAAGGTACTGACCTTGCTGAAATATTGCCTCATGTAATCATAGACATATGTGTAATAATGTTACCTTCAGCAAAAACACAAACATAATCCAAATGTCCATGATTGAGGGAATAGCCAAATAAATTATGATACCTCCATGTAATGGAGTGGCACACTACACAGTTATTAAAAAGAATGGGATAACTGTGTATTGATACAGAAAGATGCCCAATGCACATTTTTGAGTAAAAGAACAAGTTTAAGTCACACACACACACACAGTATGATGTATTTTGGTAGTATGTTTACATACATGTTTGCATAAACACAGTAAAAGCTAGAAGGATATCCAGCAAACATGATCAGTGGTTTTCTCTGAGAGAGGGGGGTGGATATTTTCATCATTTATTTTCTTTCTTCTGAATAATTTTTCAACAATGCTTATGCTATTGTATTAGAAAATATAAAACAAAAAAAAGTGAAAAGTAAGAGTATATGGTATCAATGGGAATTCAAAGGTAAGCTTGTGTCTAGCTCTGACCTCAATGCCTGAAGAGAAGAGCTTTTGAAAGAAAATGATTTCGGCTGCTCCTAATATCTGGAACTGGATAGGTTTCACAGAGATTTATTTCTTCTCTGCCTTTCCACTGATTTCTCTAGGATTATCCACTGTGCTGACTGATGGAGAGTCCAAAGCACTCCAGAGAGTCACCAAGCCCCAAACAAAAGGCAAGAGTGATAGCCGGGTCCCCCAGTCAACAAACTCAGGAACTCATGCCCACCCAAGCAACAGTCGGAGCTGTTGAGCCATTGTACAACCATCTCTAGTTTTCCGCTGTTTCATAAACCATCACTGGAAGCCAAGCAAGATGAGAGGAGAGGCTATAAGGAAAGCCACGTGTAGTAGCTGCTGGCTGGGCAAGCCAGATGCTCTAAGGAAGTGAAAAGATACATTTAATGCAGCAGGACATGGACTTACAGGGAATGGAGAGGATATTAGAAATTAACTTGGGTAGCTCTTTGGAACACAGATCCCTTGTGATTGAAGCAGAAATTCCCTTCGAGAAAGTTGCAACAAATAGACTGCAGCCACAAAATAAAGAATAGTCCAGAACGTATAAAGGAACATGCCTGTTCCTGCAAGTAATGGTATATTCTTACGGCATCTCCTTCAAGGCTAACAAGTTTCATTTCCTTTACAGCTTTATAACTCTTTAGAGAGACAGTTTTAAAAAACAACACCACTGTTTACATTCTTAAAATTTTAGCACCTAGAAGTACTTGCAAAATGGGATTAGATGGGAGGGAAATCCATATGGTAGTAAAATTATTTTATAAATTATTCACCAGCTGGGATTTTCATTTAAGTAAGAGAATCATGAATTTTTCCCAGCATCACCTCTTCAAGAGATAATAAAGTTAGACTGTAAAAGGATTCACAACATCCTGCTGGAAAAATAGACGATAAAGTCGAGGCAAATAGTTATTGGCACAATTTTTTTTTCTTTTTATAGGAAGGGAAATTTCAAGAGTAACTCTGCAAACAAAGTAATTTTTATAGAGTGAAGGCAACACTGCAGTCAAATGTGCATTTGCCTGAGGTAGACTACTGGATTTAGGCCAGTGGTGTTATTTATTAACACATGGAATAGCATAACCCATCCTGGGAAACCTCCTCAAACTCTAAACCTCAATTGTTTTATCAAAAGATGGAATTGAACTAGATATCATCAAATACAATGGAAAGAATTCAAAAAATACTATTGGACACACACACACACATGCACACACACACAGCTCTAGAGAGAGAAAAAGAGAGAGAGAGAGAGAGAGGTTACTTATTCACAGGGAGTTAAGTAATGTTGGAATGTGGAAGAATCCAAAGAAGACCTATCTAAGTAAGGACCTCAGATCTATTAAAAGGAAAAATAAAGGAAATGGGAAAACAATGGGAAGCAAGAACAGAAGGAGAGAGGGGGCAAAGGAAAAAGAAAGGGAGGGAAGAAGAAAAGAAGGAAAAGAAGTGGGGGAGTAAATTAAATTTAGAATGATTTCAAGTTTTCATCTGAAAACTAACCTTTTTTAAAAGATTTTATTTATTTGAAAGAGAGAAATACAGTGAGAGAGGGAACACAAGCAGGGGGAGTGAGAGAAGGAGAAGCAGGCTTCCTGCTCAGCAGGGAGTTGGATGTGGTGCTGGATCATCAGACTTAGATTATCGGAATCCGCGATCCTGACTCATGACCTGAGCCTAAGGCAGATGCTTAAGGGCTTAAGCACTGAGCTGCCCAGGTGCCCCTGAAAAATAATTTTTATTGACAAGAGTAACTTGACTCTGGGTTTTTTTTTTTTTTGATGATACTATTTTTAAAATGTGCTCTTTTGAATTGATAAGAAGTATGTTTTCAAATTAGTTACTGTATTTGAAGCCATAGTATATGTTTTTTTTTCACTCTTAATACAGAGAGAGTAGTTTGTAAACAAATGGGTCAGTTCTTGTGTATGATATACACAAAATATATGCAGAAATGTCATCTTACTGGAAGACATTTTGAGTTGTATAACAAAACATTCAGATCAAATTTAGAGTTGCTGTTTTCTCACTGAACAAGAAAAAGTGCATACAAGAGAAAGAAGAAAAAAGAAGAGAAAACTGGTAAGAAGTCTAATTTTTTTTTAACTAAGATTTTATTTTTGAATAGTTTTAGTTTTATAGAAAAGTTTCCAGGGTAGTGTAGAGGATTGCTACATACCCTGTACCCAGATTTTCCTATTGTTATCATCTCACAGTAGATGATATATTTGTAACAAATAGTATGCAATTGATACATTTGAATGAACTG
>PITA01022446.1:0-30359 GCA_004023965.1 Spilogale gracilis | reverse complement strand
CACGCGGACAGCACGGTTCAGCACCGCCGAGGCAGGGAAATTCGCTTCAGCAGGAAAGTGTGCACACGGAAGAACACACGGGAGTCACCCCAACCGGCATCTCACGCCTGCTCCGGGAAGCGCGGCTCTGGGCCGGGAGCCCGGGCCCCACCTGGGAGCCTGAGAAACCCACACGCCTGATGGAGCCACGGCCTGCACTCCGAGCGAGGCCCTCCGGTGACACACACACACAAGGAAGTGTGAGAAGCCCTGCTTCGGAGGACTCTGAAATTCTCCCACGTAAAGTTCTAGTTGAAAAACAGAGAAATCTCCTTAGCAGAAGCCTACCCCGAGGGGTCAAACTGGGCATTAACTTTACAGCTGTCTTTGTGTACATCTGGAGGAAAAGAGTTAAACGCTAGATTAGGTTAAGCCCAAATCTGCGCCCTTCGCGCACACACCAAGTTGGATCTTTCCACTAATCACTGTTTGGACTCTTCCTGGTGGGAGAGGGTTAGCGTTCACATCGTTTTGGTGTCTTTTATGCCGCAGAGTCACTACCATTCTAGATAAAGGAGAGGAGGGATTATTTGGAAGCCGATCAAAATTTTGCCAATTCCCTTTAGTCACTTATGCTAGTATTTAACACTGCAGGAAAATATTTCCATTCCTAAACTAAATTCCTCATTTGTTTTTTAAGATTTTATTTATTTGACAGAGAGAAACACAGCCAGAGAGGGAACACAAGCAGGGGGAGTGAGAGAGGGAGAAGCAGGCTTCCCGCCGAGCAGGGAGCCCGATGTGGGACTCGATCCCGGGTCTCTGGGATCATGACCTGAGCCGAAGGCAGTCGCTTAACCAACTGAGCCACCCAGGCGCCCCTAAATTCCTCATTTTTTAATCTTAATTCCATTTTTTTTTTTTTTGAGACGAAGTGGGAGTGAGAGTGGAGGGGCAGAGGAGAGAGAGAGCGAGAGAGCAAGAGAGAGCGAGAGCGGGAGAGAGAGTGAGAGCGGGAGAGAGAGAGAGGGAGAATCGTAAGCAGGCTCCATGCCCAGTGTGGACCCTAACGCAGGGTTCGATCTCACAACCCTGAGATCATGACCTGAGCTGAAATCAGGAGTCAGATGCTTAACCGACTGAGCCACCTAGGCACCCCTTAACTTCATTTCTTAATCTTCTATTGTTCAAGCAAACAACCAATAAACCCATTCTTTAGAGGGCACAGTTTCGCAAACTCAGTAAGAATTCTAGGGAACCTGAGTCAAACTGGACAAAACCTGTAGTGTGGTCCTAAAACAGTATCTCCAAAGTCACAAAATGTAACCCTTGTTCCTGGAGGACATGACAGAAACATACGTGGTGTTAGAAACAGGAGATCTGGGTGCCTGGGGGCCTCGGTGGTTAAGCGGCTGCCTTCAGCTCAGGTCATGATCCCGAGGTCCTGGGTCAGCAGGCGGCCTGCTTCTCCCTCTGCCTCTGCCTGCCCCTCTGCCTGCTTGTGCTCTCTACCTCCCTGACAAATAAATAAAAATCTTAAAAAAAAAACTATAAAAAATAATTATAGAAACAAAAGATCTTTAAAAAAACATTTCAGGGCGTCCTGTGATCCTGTATAGAACACTCAGTACAATAACCTTCCTCTTTATAAAAATGGCTTTAAGGAGACCTTATCCTAAAAAGAGTAGGTCTTAAAGTTAACGTTCCAGGGCATCAACCTGATGCGATCGTGCGTCTGACCACAAAAAAGCTGAGGTAAGGGGCGCCTGGGGGGCTCAGAAGGGTAAGCCTCTGCCTTCTGCTCAGGTCATGATCCCAGGGTCCTGGGACTGAGCCCCACATCGGGCTCCCTGCTCAAGGGGGAGCCTGATGCTCCCTAACCCTCTGACCCTTCCCCTGCACCTGCCCCTCACTCATGCTCTCTTGCTCTCTCTCTCAAAGAACTACATAAAATCTTTAAAAAAAAAAAAAAAGCTGAGGTAAACTACAAGGGTTGAGTTTCCGCCGCTCATGGCAATAGGATCGTGGCACCCCGAATGAACACAGAGCAATAAAGCAGCATAATGTGAGACGAAGGAAAAGGACATTTAGGTCTGAGTACAAGGCAAAATGTGAACTGTACGTCGCTCATACCGAGAGAGGGGTTTCTAGAAAAACATCCAGAACCAAAGACCAGAGATTTCAAAATCCTTACAAAGGGAAAAAAATCCCTCTACCTTTAAAGTGAAGGAAAGTGTTACGTTCACAATACACGTAATCCAAAAGTCATACACTGAAATATCATTATTATCATTAGCCGGCGAGGGAGGCCATCCACTCTGCACGCTCCTGCTGGATGTACAAAGACGGTATGGTCCAACCCTCTCTCGTCTGGGCCATTTCTCAGGGCTGTGCTTGTAAGGTAAGCTGGCGGGATGAGACAATGTCTTCTGCAGACAGAGGGGCGGGCAGGCCTGTGCGCTCCTCCTTGCTGCGAGGACACTGCTTCTCCCAGGCTCAGCACTGCTCTCGGGGGTGGGGGGACGGGGGATTACATCATCAGGGTGACGCTAGCTTGTCAAGAGGGTAAAACCCAAGGCCCTGCAGCGGTCTTCGCTCTGACGCTGAAACAAAGAAAGCCCACTTCTGGTCGCCGGGCTGCTGCTTACCGGGTCCAGGTTCTTAAACAGAAGGATGTCTTTGCAAGCCTCTTGCAGTCGATTTCTTTGATCATCAGTTTTGGGATGTATAATCTAAAAAGACACCAAATTAACCAACAGATTAGTCTACTCATCTTATGATAAGGGATGAAACTCTGCAGCAGGATGTCAGAAGGAAGGACTATTGGTGACAGGGTCCACTGTAGGGGGCCGACGCGAGCTACCAGCCCCAAAGGAGGGGAGCTGGTGACCCTCATCCACAGAGCACTCGACCGTATTTCGATCAAGTGTTTCCCCCGGGTCAGCAAGTCTGCTTTGTAAAGGTCTGTGATGGCCCAGTCACTAAAGACCCCAAGACCCCCAGCCAGTGGGAACACACAGAAGGACAACCGGCCACAGCAGCTGCGCCGAAGGTCTAGAGACAGCCTGCGTCTCTCCCACTGTTCTTGAAGACTGCAGAGTGCGGCAGTCTTTTAGGATGTAGCTCTTTCCTTTGGAATGTGACAGTCTCTCGAAGTCAATAACTTTTACAAGTTTATTGCATTAGATGTTAAAGACATTTTAGTGCATGACACAATCCCCACGGAGAGAAGTTTTCCAAAGGGGCTGCGTCAACACAAGGTGACGAACCAAGAGTGTATGGATTTGAGGAAAGATGAGCCCAACAGTCCTGGCGTGCTCAATTCAGAATGAGCTCAAAGAAGACCAGTGCAGCCTATCCTCCCTCAAGGGTCATTTGAGGAGGGGCAAAGACGAACAGACTGCCCTCCGTAAGTGTGGCATGTCACTCTCCAGAGTCCCTTTTGACTAGCAGAAGGCTCAACACATGAGCCGAAAGGCCCATCCTCTGGTGAACACTGGTAGTCTAGAACTATAAAATGAGTCGAGGCAAGAGACGGTCCTGAAAGTGGCAGGCGTGAAGGTCACCCTCCTGAAAGTGGCAGGTGTGAAGGTCACCCTCCTGGACCCCCATGTAGTGGTGTTCAGAGCGCAGCTGTGGGGGCTGACGGGCATGTCCCAGCTCCTCGGGCCCTGACCCCCCATCAGGGCGGCTGGAATAGGGCAGTGGGGAGTTCTGTGTCCACGAATATACTGAGATCCACACGGGAAATTAGAATCTCAGGTGGCTCAAAAATCATGAAAATCATGGGCCCAAGACGAATAAAGGAAATTTACAGTATTCAGGCATACGCCTTGTTTCACCGACGCCACCACCTGGAGCTTCACGGCTAAGATGTGTTTACGGATTGGAGGTGCGCGGCAATGCCACGCTGAGTGCCATTTTCCCAACAGCATCTGCTTGTTTGTCTCTCTGCGTTACATTTTGGTAATTCTTGCAATATTTCAAACCTTTCCATTAGGGCTACCGGTTATGGTGATCCGTGATCAGTTACTAGGGCTTGCTGAAAGCTCGGATGATGGTTAGCGTGTTTTAGCGATAAAGTATATTTTTAATTAAGGCATGTCCGTTGTTTTTTTAGACATAATGCTATTTACATTAAACAGACTAAAACAGAGTACACACATAACTTTATATGTACTGGGAAAACAAACAGTTCATTTGACTAGCTTTACTGCAATATTTGCTTTATTTCGGTGGTCTGAAACTGAGCTCAGGATCTGGAAGGTATGCGGTATCTGTACTACTTATATGCACACAAAAGAGTTACCAGCCAGTGGGAGAGGACGTCATTGCATCTTTTTCCCATTTGGGTAAGATATATGCAAACTTGTATTTACTATCTAATCAATATTCACCTCAATCTAGATTTCAGATGATATATGTATGGACCCAGAAAAAGCAGATCCTGCTGCCCACTAACTCCCTGCTTACTATACAAGAAACTTTTTAAAAATTAGGGCACTGAAAAAAACCATACCAACCAAAATTCATATCTCCCTGCTTCAAATAAGGAAGGTTAACAGAGTAAAACAAAACAGAAAGTCATTTCTCCCTCATACCAGCAGACCTAGCAGATCCTGTGAGTTTTTTTACTCAATTTTATTTCTGATTTCGGGATAAAAATCTTATTTGTTAAACCAGTAATTACATACCATTTATGATGTGTCAAGCACTGATTTAAGAGCCTTAAAAATGTGAACTCATTTTATCCTAGTAAGTGACCCCAGGAAGCTAGTGGCGGTTTATGCTAAGTGAAATAAGTCAGACGGAAAGAAAAAGTACTCCCGGATCTCAGATTAAAATGACTTGCCCAAGTCATTTCTTCAGTGTCAGAGGATCGGAGCTGCTGAGCCAGGATTCATCCCACCCAGCGACGGAATTTATGCTTTGAGGCAGGGTCAGCAAACTGTGGCCTAAAGGCCAAATCTCGTTTTGCATGGCCCCTAAGCCAAGAATGATTTGGAGAAAAAAAAGCAGAAGAACTAATACTTCTTGACATGTGAAAATTATATAAATTCAAATTCAAGTGTCCATAATAAAGTTTTTTGGGTTTTGGTTTTGTTTCGTTATGTTTTAAGTAAGCTCTACACCCAATATGGGACTTGAACTCATGACCCCGAGATGAAGAGTTGCATAGCCGCCCACTGAGCCAGCCAGGCACTCCCCAAAATAAAGTTTTAATGGAACACACCCACACTCATCCATTTCTGTACAATCCGAGGCTGTTTTCAAGCCACAACAGCAGAGCACGAAACTCTGACAGAAACTGTATGCTCCCTCAAGGACTCAAATATTTCCTAACAGGAAAGAGCAAATTTTTCAGTTAAAAAAAAAAAATGTTTACAGAAAAAGTTTGCCAGTTCCTGCTCTAAACCTCTGCTGTCTTTATTTAAAAAAATTAGAAAACCAATTAATAAATAAAATTTATATAGACATTTTCCCTAAAGAAAACACTGCAAATCTATTTAAGCAAAGGGTATCTGCACAAGATAGTTTCCTATTTATCCAGTCCAGAGCTGAAGGTAACCTTTAAAAACTTTAAATCAACCTGGGCGCCTGGGTGGCTCAGTGGGTTAAAATCTCTGCCTTCGGCTCAGGTCATGATCTCAGGGTCCTGGGATCGAGGCCCACATCGGGCTCTCTGCTCAGCAGGGAGCCTGCTTCCTCCTCTCTCTCTGTGTGTCAAATAAATAAATAAAATCTTTAAAAAAAAAATTAAATCAGCACACCTGGATGCAGTCCATCACATTCACTGAGCATTAAATGCCTGTCCTCCCTGCGCCATCCCCAGCTCAGCCCCCCAGCCACCTGTTACCCTCCCACACCCTCCCACTCCGGGGTCCTGGGTGTGTGGCAAGGCCCCCCTGTGCCACCCCCTGGTTCCACCTCCTGGAGACCACCTGCAACTACCCCATCTAATTAGGGACCCTGTCCATGGGGGGGGGTGGTTTTATTTTACCATCCTTTGGGCACTTCATGGTAACTGCTCGTTAATTTCCTGGCTTGTTGTCTAATCTGCTCTTAGGCTCTCTGCCCCAAGACAGCAGGGACTTTTCCACGGCGCTCACTCCTGAGCATCCTAGCTCCCGGCCAGCACACAGACGGCGCTCCTCCAGAGTTTTGAGGAGTAACATAAGAAGAAATGACCTATTCTTGAAATTACCAGCTCTGCTCTACCAGAAGAGCTACATGTTATATGTGTAGATATAATTCTTATATTTTCATTTATTTTTTTAAGATTTTTTTTTTTAAGGAATCTCTACACCCAAAACAAGGCTTGAACTCACAACCCCGAGACGGAAAGTCGCATGCTCCGCTGACCAACACACCCAGGTGCCCCTATATCTTCATTTATTAAAGGTAAAATCTGATTTGCAATTTTTCCAAAATCCATCTTAAGTATTTAAATTTTCTTCAAATTCATATCAAAGAATAAATATTTGTACTCATCTAAGACCTAAGGATTTGATACATGGTCTGTGAAATACACAATGTTCAAATGAAATGGCACTTTATAACAATGTATGTTCTCCTTACAGGCATTTTCCAGTATCTGCTTAGAGTCAATTCTGAAATCTGTGGTAAGCATTTCCAAGGGCTATGGCGCAGTTTGCCGGGCAGGATCCACGACCAAAGAAAACACTGCAAATTTTAGTTACATGTTTAGAGAACAAACTAATGGAGAACCTGAAGCACTTTATAATTATAATAGATAAATTACAAAAAACTATTAAAAGTAACACGGAGGATGTTACAGGGGACGAATGCCCGACTCATATTCTTCCTTCTCTAGGAACTGCCTTCATTCCAAAGTGTCGTCTGGTGGCTAAGGCCGCACTTGTCCGCAGCCCCTACCTGAAGCGGGGTGCCCGGGGGACCCTCCCAGGGAAACGGGGACGTCCCGCTGAGACTCACAGCATCCACAGCCACTGGCAGCAAGAGTCTCTCTAAGACAAGACTCTTCTTTGTTGTTTTTTTTAAAGACTTTATTTATTTGACAGAGAGAAACACAGCCAGAGAGGGAACACAAGCAGGGGGAGTGAGAGAGGGAGAAGCAGGCTTCCCGCTGAGCAGGGAGCCCGATGTGGGACTCGATCCCGGGTCTCCGGGACCATGACCTGAGCCGAAGGCAGTTGCTTAACCAACTGAGCCCCCCAGGCGCCCCAAAAGACAACTCTTAAGTCCTGAACCACCGCTACTGAAGGACCCCAGAGCTGGGCAGGCTTGGGTTGTTTTTTGTTTTTTGTTTCCCCAGTTCTTTCTGGAATTCTGTAAGATTTCTAAGCATACATCCAGTAACTTTCTTCAGTATTTTCTTTTTTAAAATTTTTATCTCAGTGTGATCGGTGTTTAACTGGCACCCCCTCCCAGACAGGACTGCTAGGAACCGACTGGGGGGCCCAGCCAACCACTGTATCACATGCAGCACATGTGGGCTAATAGTCTGAGTCTACGAGATGCTGTGTATTGCTTTTAAACTGTACTTTTGAAATGTCCTTCAGTTGAGATTCTTAGTGAATGAGAGCAGCTCATCATGCATCTCAACTACTAAGTTTTATCACGTACACCTTAGTATGCACATACAAAGAATGTGTGTACTCTTCAAAGTCACCCATCATTGTTCCTGCTGGATACAGAAACCAAAGACACAGTGAGGAAGGCCTAGTTTTTATGACTCTATGAAATCCTAAGAGCATGCTATACATTAGTGGCAATATCTTAATCCTAAGGAAACATAATTTCAGGCCAGAATTTATAGACATATCAAGTTAATTTATGCTCTGGTAGCAAGCAGTGAGCTCCCCTCACACCACTGCTGGGAATCCCCGTGGGTACAAGAATGAAACAGGAGGCCCCTCCTGATCTTCAAGATAAGACTCCTGATCTTTTTACCCTGGATTTTACAGGTATTTCAGGGAGCTTAATGATGTCATGACTTAGGGACATACTATTTGCTTCTCCATATTAAAACTCAATTTTATTTAAGTATTCGTCAGAGCTACAGAAATGAATTTTTGTTTATCTTTTGAGTCCAAACAGAAAAGAGGAGCTTTTGCCAAGTAAGCACTCAAAAAGAAAAAAAGAAAAAAAAAAGGGTAAATTATTACTTTCCATTTCCAAGCACAGTAATCTCTTATTTAGTTTACTTTTTACTAAATAAATAAGAGGTGAAGGGAGGATATAGCTTAAAAACTGCTTCAAACAAAACTGGACAAATTCTTACAAAAACATTATGACCTTCAAGAAATCAGTTTCTGAGCAAACTATCAGATTCATAGATATTCAAGAGTAAGGACTTTTATACTGGCACTTGAGGTATAATTCTACTGTGATTTTGTTTGTTCCAGAATAAACTTCTGTTGTAAATATTGGTAGGAACAGAAGAAGGCTTTCCCTGGTATTTTTCTTTACTAGAAATACTGTCAGAAAAATAGCATTAATGCTATGAGAAAGAGAGCTAAAAACATTTTCCATCGCCAGGCTATATTTTTGCAAAAGAACTAACACCACCCATGTCAGTGAATTTTTTTCGTTTTTCCTTTTATCCAAAGAATAAGACCTTTCTCTTTGAAGAAAAGTCATTCTATAGAACTTGAGGTAGAAGTAAGGTATCAGAGAGAAGACTAGGAAAGAAATGGTGAAAATAATTCCATTATGCTTCCTGTCAATCCATGCACCTGCTAACCTCTTTCTATTATTATATTCCTGATCTACTACTGGAGTACAATTTAAAATTAATTTATTAAATAATTTACATACCCTGGACTCTGCATCATCTTCTTCTTCATCAGGATTATAAGCTTCTGCACATACTATAAAAATAAAAACGGACATTTGAAAGATTCTTCCATCAAGAAATATACTAAAATAAATATACCTTAAAAATTAACAAACAAAAAGAGAACCATGGTATAAAACATTAATTCATTTCATCCAGGGCAAGGCGTCTACTCTCAAAACACGATTCCCTATTGAAATTTATAACAAATTTATTTAAAATATAAAAGCTGCACTTTAAGACCATGACAATTGCTTTCTGCTTTCTGTTATTCAGAGAAACATAGCTTCACCTCCTCTACTTTCATATCTAAGCTACAGAAATGCATGACATCTACAAATTACTTCAAGAACAGGCACCCCAAGAGCCTAAGTCTGCTATAAAATGATCAATTTAATCAAAGTTATAAGCACCTTTCATAAATAACCCATAACCCAATCTTCCCAGAGCAAATACAATTAAAGTGTTCATATTTCTTCCTAGTCTTTATTGAGTAGATTTCATACTGCATATGCAATTTTTAAAACTTGCTTTTTTTCAACACCATAAGAATTTCACATGCTATTAGAAACATTTTGCAAAAATTAAGTTTTAAGGACTGCTGATTGTATACCGTAAGTTAGAATTAACCACTCCCCTAATGCTAGACACTTAGCTGGCTTTTATTAAAATAAGCTTGTAATAAACATCTTCATGCATAAATATTTATCTACATTTCAGACTATGCTATAGGAATTATTCCCAAATGTTATTTTAGAGGGCTAACAGGTATGACAATTTTTAAGGCACACTTATCACCAAGCTTCCTTCTAGAGGGACTCCACCCATCCATTGTCCTACAAAGAATGTGGGAGAAGATTCTTCCAAACTGTACAACAGAAATGGATGTTACTGCTTAAATCTTTGCCAAGTTAGATGAAAAAATTATTGAAATTTTAAAAAATAATTTTGAATTAGAATTATGTTTAAACGTTTATAAGCTGACCAAATTTTTGCCTTTGTCTTTTTAAAAAGATTTTTATTTATTTATTTGACAGAAACACAGCGAGAGAGGGAACACAAGCAGGGGGAGTGAGAGAGGGAGAAGCAGGCTTCCCGCCGAGCAGGGAGCCTGATGTGGGACTCGATCCCGGGTCTCCAGGTTCAAGACCTGAGCCGAAGGCAGTCGCTTAACCAACCGAGCCCCCCCAGGCGCCCTCTGTGTTTGTCTTTGTGAGGAATCTCGGTAGGCATTTGATTTTTTTTGGTCTACACCAGTTTCTTAACACCACTTTGTTGTATTTCTCATGATTATTTATCCAGTTTGCTTTTTCACTATAATTACAAAGTTGTCACTGGTTACGTGTGCTTATTTTTAATGCAATGAGATCAAGGAAGAAAATTCCCCAATCTGATTTGAACTCAACAGTAAACATCGCAAAAACACCACTGGTTTGGAGCTAGGAAGCTCCTTCTTTGTCTGCAAAGGTAAAGATTACTTCTCTTTCAATTTTTTTAGAAGTGGATTTTTTTTTTTTTTTTTACATTTACCCTTTAATCCATATGGACTTTGCTCTGCCAGGGATGTGGAGATTTAAAGAACAGAGGATCAGTGACAAGCTGACAAATGTCTCTGCAGAGGCCTCAGGATGGCATGCAAGATGCTATCATCATTAGTACCATCACCGCCGTTACTATGATCAAACCTGACATTAGTTTTCTTTCCTGCAGGCTCTATCTACACACTGGCCAGTCAGTGAGGGATTCTTAACCAGGGCCAATACTGGCCCCCAGAGGACCCTGGGCAACGTCTGGGGACATGTTCATTGTCCCAACTGTGGGACTGATGGGGAAGCCGCTGGTTCCTGAGGGGTGTCGAGGATTACAATAAACCACCTACCAGGCCGGGGGCAGCTTCCCTCCCTGCAACCCACAACCACCTGGCTCAAAAGGCCAACCGTGCCAACCTCACAATAACCCCAAGACAGAGAGTTTTGCCACGTCTGCTAGATGAAAGACCAGGGCAGAGAGAGGTTGCGTATGTTGGCCCAGATGACGCCTTCTAGGATGACAGGACCACTAACTGACCCCAGCGGTGTCTGGCCGAACCCAGAGGCCTTGCTCTTAGCTCTTAACTACTGTTCTGCACTTGCCTCTGCTGAGCTCACCAGCAGCAGGGCTGGACTTCAGCCTCTGCCTCGGGAAGGGGACAGAAGGGGACCTGGCTCGCAGGGCCAGGCTCCCAATAAAGAACCCCACCAATGAGGATCTCCAGAATGCCATTTAGTAACTAGCTGTCCGGGTCACGTATGGAGTCAGTACAGCCACTCCCCCCGCCCGGGAAGACCACAGAAGCCGCCAAATCACCGGGAAAGGATGCCCGCGGAGGGAGAGCTAGGAGGAAGGGAAGCTGTCGAATACAAGCCATGTCAGGCGGCCCAGGCTGGGGCAGCTTGAGCCTGGCACACACCGGCACAGATGTGCTGCTCACGGGCCTGGACACTCGAACCTTGTTGGCTCCAACTTTCCAGAAAGCATGAGGACATCTACTTCTTTAAAGCCTGGCTCTGTGACTTTGTTTCCCCAGACGACCAACCTCACAGGCGGGACTGCTACCTAACCAGCAGGGCTCGGTGGAAAACGAAAACCCAGTGGCATGTGCAAAAATTCAGGATTCCAAGAGGGCACCAGGAGAACTTTGGGACCAAACCCTTGTGAACAGGGGGGCCAGGACGTCCGCTCTGCTAACGGGATCAATATATTCAACTAGGCGGTAGAGAAGTTAAGACACTTTTTAGTGTTGATCTTAAATTCACAGAGGGAAGCCTTCGTGCTCTAAGTTCCGAGCTCCTCTACTCTGACAAAGAAACCATGAGGAGCAAGGCTATTGTTTTTCTAAATAACGTATCAATTGTCCCAGTATTATTTGTTCCTTGTCACCCTTCTGATTGGTAGTGTCCACTTTGCCACTTGTTTCTTGGTTGCCCATTTCACTGTACTATTCCTGTGCCAGGATTACCAGGACTGAGTTCCTGGCTAAACGCTAGGCAGGTTCAACGCCTCACTATGTCCCGGGCCGGCCACCGCCCCCTCCGACGGCCAGAGCGGAACACGGCACCTGCAGCCTAGGACACGGCCACCTCCCCTTACGCCGCTTCCTCGCCTCGCAACTCCTGGCACATCCTCCTGTCCACGCCACCCCTTCTCTCCAGCCCCCGCTAAACAGTCAACACAAGGGCCTCACCTCCTCAGAGCTAAGTTAGGAAAACCCACTTTCTTTGCTCCCCTCGTCTCTGTGCTGGCAATACCGTGGGCGGAGCTCATTCCTGTCTCACGGCCAGAGTGGTGCTGTGTGTCCCCTCCAGGCGGAGAGGGACAGTGTGCTCCTGGTCGTCCCTCTCCCCAGCACTGACCTGGCTCAACGCACACTCTTGAACGAATGACTAATTGATGAACAAACAGGCCTACGAGGTCCTCTCCAGATATTCTACCTGCATAATAGACTCTGCATCACAGCTGAATGATTAAAAAGTCGTCCAACACCATTCATCCAAGAAACAGGGACAGAGTGAAATGAGAACCTTTTGTCTCGTGCACCCAGGAGGCTGGCACAGACCTCGGAGCTCGGCAACTCTCTGTACAAGAAGCGAATGGATGAGAGGTTCTATGCCCAGAAGGACCCTCCAACCAAAGCCTCCAGAGAATATGAGCTGCTTCGTATTCTTTCTAAAATGCATTTATCCGATCCCTCCTGGCAAAGTGAAACTGAGCCTGAAACTATATACTCCCTTCTTGGTTTGGCAATTACACGGCAGTGAAGGACAGAGCCTTATTCTTCGAGGGAACCCTATACTGAGGCTTCCCTGTTATGCCTGCATATATCTATTTGACAATGTATCAGTCACCATGAATGGTCCAGGAATTTAAGTCGTTTCCCACACGGTTCTGCGGAACGCATGCACCGTGCGGCCAGAGACCTATCACAGCGGGCAGGACAGAGCAAGGACGCGAGAACCACGGCGACCGCATTTCCTGGGCCTTGGCCCTCGGTGTTCTCACACAATAAGCGCGCGCGCACACACACAGCTGCTGACCCCCGCACCCTTCGACAATATAGGAGTTAGGTTGTGCAGACCCCTACATAGTTGAAGATCCACATATGTTTGACCCTTGGAGGCGTAACTACAAAGAACCTACTATTGATCAGAAGTCTTACTGATAAACATAAAAAGTTGATTAACATATATTTTGTAAGTTTATATGTTGTACTCTCGTAACAAAGGCTGGAGGAAAAAATGTTATTGAGAGAATCTTAAGGAAGAGAGAATGTTTACGGTACTTTACCATGCCTGGGGGAAAAAATCCACATGTCAGTGGACCCGTGCCGCTCAAACCGTGTTGCTCAAGGATCAATGCAGTGATGGTTGAGGGTAAGGGAATTTTCCCCATCAGGACACCAAAATTCATGTTGTTTTTTTCCCCAACAGCACTCCTCCGACTCTCTGACACCCAGCGGGCTGGCTCACAATTCTGGGTAACTGACGCGATCTACCTGGAGTCAGTGTCGCGCCCCACCGGTCAAAGGGCCGGGTCTGGCAACTACCTCCACTCCAAATGCTAATGGAGTCCCCAGCCATCCCCGCCTCTGAACAACCAGCTATAAATTGAGGGCTCTCGTGGCCTCTTCCCTCTGATTCCATAATTCACTAGAATGATTCGCAGAACTCAGGAACGTACCCTCCTTGCTCTTACAGGTTTGCTATAAAGGTATGAACTCGAGAAGAGCCAATGAAAGAGATACACGTTGGTGAGGCATGGGGGACGGGCACAGAGCCTCCAGGTCGTCCCTGGTGTGTCGCCCTCCCTGTACCCCGACGTGATCGCCCAATCCGGAAGCTCTCTTAACCCTGTCCTCCAGGGTCTACAGAGGCACAACTGATTAAATCACGGGCCAATGATGACCAACCCAATGCCCTGCCTCCCTCCCTTTCCAGGGCCTGGAGGGGAGAGGGCTGAAAAGTTCCAAGCTTCCCGTCAAAGTCTGGTCTTTCTGGCAACCGGCCCCCATTCTGAAGCTATCTAGAAGCCCCTCAGCCAAGTCACTGGGCACCAAAGAAATTCTCACCACTCAGGAGACTCTCAGGGTTTCAGGGGCTCTAGGGAGCAGGACAAAGAGCAGCGCCCTTCTCAGCAACATCACAGTGGGGCCACCGCGACTCCCAGGGACACTACACGCTGTTGGCAATGGATCACAACTAGTGCAAAGAGCTCTGCACCCGACACGCTTACATAACCTGCACTAGCTCTCGGGCTAGCGAAGCACGAAGGGACCAGCTCTGTGAGCCAGGCCACGGGGCTTCAGCAGAGGGCACAGAGCCTTGCGCACAGGATGCCCTCAATAAATACTTGTTGAAGGAGCAAAAAGCAAATGTGGCCCTGTACAGAAAAACTGTGTGGTTTATAGGCTTTTAATCTGGGGGTTAAAAAAAAAAACAAAAAAAAAAACCTGACTTCTGGAAAATATATAAAATTTACTTTTCCAATGTTCTCAATACCCTAAGATTTTAGCTTTCTTATTTAAATGATAATCAGCTAAAAAGAAAGGTATGATAAAAGCACAGGTGTCGTAGACAACAGAATTCTGTTTCAGTATGGTTAAACTTCGCTTATTGAAGTGGAAATGTCCTCCTACAAAGGGAAAAAAATTACCTTTATAAATACTAGTTTAAGGCATGCATTCTCAAACAAGATTTGTTGGGGGAGGAGGCAAAAAAAAAAAACCAAACAACCTTAGCCTTTTTTTTTTGGAAAGCACATGTATACACACAGTACAGAAACAGATACCCAGTATATATGTGGCATTAAAATCTCACTGTGGGGGTGAGAGGGATGAGGGGAAAGCACCTAAAAAGGCCTGGGGCAGAGCCAGTAAGAAAAATAAGACCGAGAAGCACTGGGAGAAGAGGCATTAGTTCCAGGCAAGTAAAGGAAAAAGGGTTCAGTGACAGGCAAGAGGAAAATGGGTTCAGCGACAGGCAAGAGGTTGTCCCCTCCCCCACCTCCTGCTGTAGATCTGCTCTGACACTGGTGAGGATCCCAACTTCGAATTCACAGAACAAGAACCTTCGGTCACAATCCAAACAAGAAGTTCATGTTTTGATCCCAAAGCACATTTAAGTGAAAAGACCCAGCGGAATTCTTATGTATCATCTAAAAAAATAATTGTTTGTGGAATTTGGGAGATGATGCAGCATGAAAGAATGCTGGAGAAGCACAACGGAGAAAGTGGTGAGAGCTGCTCAGAGGACAGAGAAAGCTTCTCAGAGACAGAAACCCCTAGGCAGCTAAGGAGGAAGGGGATCAAGTCTGAGAAAAGAGCAGACGGTTTCGTCTGGTGCTGTTTCTAGCACTTAGAACTCTGATTGGCACACCGTAAAGGGTTAACAAAAATGGTGGAGAAAAGGAACAGTCATTTTACTGGTGAGAAAAGTATGATTTTCTTTTGATCTTAGACCTAGGGAAACTGCCTCTGGCAGGGTGGCTGGCTTATACTGCAGTAACAAGCATCCCCAAATCCCAGGGACTTCAAACAGAAGTGTACTTCTTTCCCCAGAGAGTATGTCCATCTCTGGACAATAAGAACTTTGCTCCACTGTCATCTTTGTGAAGGCTGCAGGCCGAAAGAGCTGCCACCATTTGGAGTATCACCAGTCCCCAAAGCAGCAGCAAATGGCTCACTGGCCCCTAATGGGTTCAAGATACAGCACCCCAAAACATGGCACCTCATGTTGACCATCGACAAAAGAGCAGGAGGAGGAAGAAGGAAGGTCACTCTGACCTCCTGTACCCTGCCCTCTGCCCCAGCAATCTCCCACGTGAAAGGTACAGATTTATTGTTGCCCAGAAGATTAAAAGCTGCCTGCTCTAGTCACTTGTTTGGGTCTTCATTTTCTTGTGAAAGGCCCCATAAGTATGTAAAAACTCAATAAAATGTGTGTGTAAGTTCTTTTGTTATTCTTATGTCAGTTTCTTAGGCCCAACCAGAGAGCCAAAGAGGGTGGAGAATTTTTCCTCCCCTGCACCCCTAAAGCCTCTGCCAGTAAGTGATATGTGTCCCCTCTGCCAAGAAGGAATATATAATCACAGTTCATAGGACAAGTGACACGGCCACCTCGAACTTCAAGGACACAGGGACGCGCATCTCTGCGGGTGCTCACAGGAGAGAAAACCAGAATAATGTGAAGAGTCCTAACAACCAACACAACCACCTGATGGCCCTAAGCTCAAGGAGTCCTCTCTTGTCCTCCCTACCAGGGCTAAGATGGGGATGGAGAGTATTGAAATCAACCATATGATCTACCTAAAAATAGGGAAAGTGTTCTTAGCTTAAAAATCTACAGACTAACGTTCATCAACTCTGAACAGAATCGTTTAAATTTCCTTAAAACTGCCTTCTAAATATTCACTGAATATTTAGTCACTGAACATTTCACTTAATATTTTACGATTTCCTGCACAGGTATATTCAGTTATTATAATCTGCCATTACTGCCTACATTTCAGCTACAAAAAGAGCAATATAAACCTTTGTTCAGGTAGATTCCTGAATCATCACCAACATATAACTACCAATCCTAAAAAATGGCTATAAATTTTTTCCTGTTATTTCCACTATAAAACAGCCTACTGTCACAAAAGAGTTTTAGCTCTATCACACATTTTATTCAACTGCCCTGACTGATGGCCCTTAGTGAGGGAGATATTCAGGGACAGCTGGGTGGCTCAGTTGGTTAAATATCTGACTCTTGATTTCAGCTCAGGTCATGATTTCAGGGTCAAGATCTCAGGGTCGTGAGATTGAGCTCCACAAGCAGGGAGTCCGCTTAAGATTCTCTCTCCCTTGGGGCGCCTGGGTGGCTCAGTTGGTTGGGCGACTGCCTTTGGCTCAGGTCATGATACTGGAGACTCGGGATCGAGTCCCACATCGGGCTCCCTGCTCGGCAGGAAGCCTGCTTCTCCCTCTCTCACTCCCCCTGCTTGTGTTCCCTCTCTGGCTGTGTTTCTCTGTCAAATAAATAAAATCTTTAAAAAAAAAAAAAAGATTCTCTCTCCCTTAAAAAAAAAAATTATCTCTCCCTCTCCCTTTGTCTCCCCAGCTCTTGTTCTCTCTCTCTCTCAAATAAAAAATAAATAAATCTTAAGGGGAAAAAAAATCAAGAGAAATATTATAGTAAGACTTCGTAACTTTTGAATTCATTTCCATGTTTTGATTTCTTTTTTTTCCATGTTTTTATTTCTAAAAATGATTTTCCCCCATCTGTATGCCACTCCTCAAGTGACTGTAAATCAAGAACAATTCTCACCCACAAATAAACCATCATGTGCAAGAAACCACTGGAGCAGTGTCACTGAGATACATAAATGAGCACAATAGAGAGAGCTTCAAACAAATGAGAATTTGTTCATTATTTGCTATTTCCCTACGATTAAAACTATGGAAACCCAAAACACTCTTTAATCTGTTCAGAAACATGAATTTTCTTCAAAAAATGCCTCCAAAGGAAAAGCAAAGTCCTAACTATATTAGAACCCATATACATATGGCAGGTAAATTTTAATTCTAGACTTGGGCTCCAAAGTATTTTAAGACTTCAGTTTTAAAGTATGTGGGTTCAATCACTGGATCCATCCCCAATCCACCATCTTCCAACTACATGCTCCGCACCTATGTATTCAGTCCCTGAAACCAGCACTGCTTTTATTATAAAATCAACTCATTTATGAGTATGGCACAATTAAGAAGACAAAGCATTCACCAGGTTTATAAAAAGAAACATGTCAACGTGGTATGTTTCTGAATATTCTACATAATACCACTGTTCATACCCTATGCGTAGCCTGTGGGACTCAGAGAATGGAGGGGCACCACGTGAGCCCTCATGTGGGACAGTGGTCCCCCTGTAGCTACTAATGCTCCTTTCATTAGTTAGGGATGTAAGGAAATTTAACAATGTGCAAGATCCAGGAAAAGGTAAGTGCATATCATCTAAGGACCCAACATAGGATATTTTCCAAATAATATACTCCAAATGAATTTTCTTTAAGAGAAAGAATAAAAACTTACAAATGACCAAGAGTAAGATAAAGGGATACCATAAAAAGGGCCTGAAAAATAATTCTGAGGAGAATATACTCTAATAACCATTAGTATTTTAAAGCCCATGTACGTGCTTGCTATGAATCACCATAATTCCTCACTGATATTCTCCAAAACTACTAAGTAGCAGACGGTAAGTACATACATTTGTTTCAGAGGACAGCACTATAATAGAAATTACATTTGTGCTTTGTTGAAACAATCTAATGAGGATTTTGGAGCATTATATTTGATGACTATTATGAGTTCTCAGAAATTAATAGCCAAGGAGATATCAAAAAAGAATTTTCACGCTTTGATTAAAAGTCAACAAACATCTTCCCAAGAGTCTGCACAAATGCCCTTCTTGTATTTTATTTTGGTCTGAGGCTGTGGATCACATTAAACTAATATGAATATAAATACTAGTTGATAGTGAATGATATATGCCCACATATATCAAAACACAATTTTGCTTTTCAGATGCAGAGGAGTTGGGGTTACTTAGAGCTTCTGAATAATTTTATCTGCTTACTATTTTGATACTAATGCTGCCTAAGATGTATCTATGGAAAAAATATAGGAAAAGAAACACTAAGGGATTCATCTCATTATTAATAAATTTTCAGAATCAGAACCACTTGACCAGATGGTTCTAGGTTGTGAAGCTGGGACTAAATATAGCTAGAATTATGGAAAAAAAGTTTGGTCAATCCCCAGCTTCCAGTTAGTAACAAAACTACCAAATGTAAACATCAGGGGAACATCCTTCAATCAAGGCTCTCCATGTCATTATCAGAAGTCTAAAAAGAATTTCAATGCTTTTTTAGAAAGATATGATCAAACTGTAACAAAACAATACATATCAATACCCAAAGACTTAAAATATGTGCTCTGTATTTACAAATAAATCCAGCTGAGTCTAGCTCATTCATTATTATTTTTTTTTAAGATTTTATTTATTTCACAGAGAGAAACACAGAGAGAGAGGGAACACAAGCAGGGGGAGTGAGAGAGGGAGAAGCAGGCTTCCCGCCGAGCAGGAAGCCCGAAGTGGGGCTCGATCCTGGGTGTCCAGGATCACGACCTGAGCTGAAGGCAGTCGCTTAACCAACTGAGCCACCCAGGCGCCCCTCATTCATTAAAGTCAAAAATAAATCCTTAGAAATAGCCTAAAAAGACTCTGTTCTTAAAGAAAAGTTCCATTTCTTTTTTTTTAAGGGAAACTTTAAAAACAATGCCAAGGTTTGTGAGGTGATAAATGACAATAAATTTAAATGAATATTTAATTAAAAAGAAAAATAATATAATGTCAATAAGATTCAAAATATGCAAATAAGATAAAACAGCAATTAAACATTTAAAATCTAAAATTAGCAAAATTACTCATTTTTTAAATAAAACCCAGTTTTAGAGAGGGTGTCTGTTTTAGAATGAGCTCTGTCATATACTGCTGATGAAACGCTAAACTGGGGAAACTCTGAAGATGGAGGAGTCAGTCTCAAAATGTTAAAGGTTAAAATGCTCATGCCCTTGGGCGCCTGAGTGGCTCAGAGGGCTAAGCCTCTGCCTTCGGCTCAGGTCATGATCCCAGGGTCCATGATCCCAGGGTCCTGGGATCGAGGCCCGCATCGGACTCTCTCCTCAGCAGGGAGCCTGCTTCCTCCTCTCTCTCTGACTGCCTCTGTGCCTACTTGTGATCTCTCTGTCAAATAAATAAATAAAATCTTAAAAAAAAAAACAAGAAAAAGAAAAAGAAAATGCCCATGCCCAACACAGGGGAAGAGAAGAAAAAATAAAAGAAGATAAAAACAGAGAGGAAGACAAACCACAAGAGACCCTTAATTATAGGAAACAAACTGAGGGTTGCTGGAGGGGCGCGGGGTGGGGGGATGTGGTGACTGGGTGATGGGCATTAAGGAGGGCACATGATGTAATGAGCATTCAGTGTTATGTAAGGCTGATGAATCACTGAACTCTAGCCCTGTGACTAATAATACACTATATGTTAACTAAAGTAAATAAATTTCAAAAACCATAGTTCAATATTGAAAAAAAAAAAAAAAGGAAAATGCTCATGTCCAGGTTCAGCAAGTGTCCTGAAAGTAATCTGAAGAGACGATGGTTCAAAATAGAAGAAATCTGAATTCCAACAATAAACAATAACAGTGACAGATATCCATATATACTATTGATATACTACCCAGCCACTTAAAAATTGCATTAAAAATTTTTTTTAAATTACATTTTACAGGAATATCTAATGGGACAGGAGATGGTCACTAAGTCTTATCTGGTTTTGGTTTTATTTTTTAAAGAAAGTTGCAAGGCAGGTGCAGGGTGTGAGGTAAGGTAAGGTAAGGTCATGATCTCAGGGTCCTGGGACCGAGGCCCGCATCAGGCTCTCTGGCAGGACAGACATCGAAGTTTGCCGTTTCTTGGTGATACGTTGTGATGGCTCTTATTTCCCTATTTGTGTTTTCCTAGGTTTTCCTCATTTTCAACACAGGAAGCAGTGTATTTACAATCAGAAATAAAGAATTTTTTTAAAGAGATAATCATAAAACTCCCATTTGCATCTCAAACATAAAAAAGGCTTAAAAACCTATGAAAAGTTATCCTGCTAATAATCAGCCTGTCTTTTAAGTGGATCTGGTCCCCTGTAAAAATGACTTTATAATTTAATACCTCTTAAAAACATAAGCTTCTATAACTGGCAGAATCAATCTGCTAAACTTACTCGAAAGTAGTTACAAAAAATAATCTCATCAAGAAGACCACTGTATCACTGAAAGCTTTCTTTCTAATCTTCTCACATAAAAAGAGAACACTGGCTTAATGTTTGCCTCAGTCTTACAACCTCTAAACTTTGAACACCTAACAAACCACCGTTAGTGGGGCAGGACAGGAGAGTGAAGAGTATGCAAATCCTCACCTCAAAAGCAATGGTGAAACAGAAAATTGCCACAAAAAACCAAAATCGTTTCAGGACTCTGGAGATCGATTAAAGGCATACAGCAAATGGAGAGGCATTTATTCATCCAAACTAGTGAACCTCAAATTACAACATGGGAGAAAACACAAGCGTGTTCTTCATTCACTTACGCTAGTACCACACTCAAAACACATGTGACAACAAAACTGTGGGTTTCCTTCCACAATGACTAACTCCCCAACGCCAGCCGGGTGTCCTACAGTGCGACTCCGCTCTGACACTCTCTGCCTGCACTTAAGAGCAGATCGCACAAGGCAAAGCTTCTGCTCCCCGAGACTGACCTCCCAGGGCACCCCAGTACAAGGAGGATGTACAAAGCTCACCCACAATTTGCCTGTCTTGCCTACACATTGCGGGGTGCCCTGACCTCCTCCTTAGAGGCCACCACAGA
The DNA here is from genome assembly GCA_004023965.1 of Spilogale gracilis. Taxonomy (NCBI): domain Eukaryota; kingdom Metazoa; phylum Chordata; class Mammalia; order Carnivora; family Mephitidae; genus Spilogale; species Spilogale gracilis. Next base: position 9,058 of record PITA01022446.1, on the reverse strand, counting down.
ACTCAGGAAACTGTTTACCAGCTTATTACACGTTAAGAATATAATAAAGGACACAGTTTAACAGCCAGGTGAAGAGATGCATAGGGCAAGGTCTGGAGGGGTCCCGAGCGCAGGAGCTTCTGTCCCCACTGAGTCCGACTGTGCCGCACCTCCAACACGTAGAGGTGTTCACCAAACCCTGTGCAATTTCTACGCGGTCTTCATCAAATAGGCATGACTGATCCTAACTCAATCTCCAGCACCTCTCCTCTTCCCAGAAGATGGAGCATAGAGCCAAAAGTTCTATGTTTCTAATCATAGTCTGGTCACCCTGGTGGCCAGCCCCCATATCTTGAAACCATCCCGAAGCCCATCAGGAGGCACCTCGCTAGAACAAGACACTCCTATCACCCAGCAAATTCCAAGGGATTTGGGAGCTCCGTATGCGAAGCCCGAATCGAAAACCAAACGTTAGCACAAAAGGTGCTCCCCGTGTTCTCATCGCTTAGGAAAGTACAAGGGGGCATGTAAGAGCTCGGTGACAGGGACGGGGGACAGAGAGCTATGCACAGTTTCCATTCTTCCACAGGAGTTCATATCATTCTTGCGTGCTGTCCGGGGCTCTCCCAGACCCCCTTCCCCAGCCAGGCACTACAGCGGCTCCACCGGCCCTGCTGCTGCAGGGCTAATCTGATTGAGGGCAACGCACGAAAGAACCACTGTTCGGCAGCCAGGCTCGTGATGGTGGTCTTGGTGGTAGACAAACGGGAAGACTAGCAGCCTGCCTAGTCTAGGTCGCGCTCCTGACTGCGGCGAGCAACACATCAACACTCTAACTAGAAAGTAAACCAAAAAATGAGGCAGCAAAGAGAAGCTTCATAAGCTCTCTAAACGTTTGTCTGGCTGCCTGGAAGGCTGTGTGGACATGCGGAGAAACTAGATAGGACCCAGGCATCCGCATGCCCCTGGCTGTTTTAAAGATAGCAAACGGGGGCGCCTGGGTGGCTCAGTTGGTTGGGCGACTTCGGCTCAGGTCATGGTCCCGGAGACCCGGGATTGAGCCCCACATCGGGCTCCCTGCGTGGTGGGAGCCTGATTCTTCCTCTCTCACTCACCCTGCTTGTGTTCCCTCTCTGGCTGTGTTTCTCTCTGTCAAATAAATAAAATCTTGAGTAAATAAAGATGTAGCACACAAAGAGAAAAACGAGGTGGTAGTTAGAAGTTGGGCACCCTTTAAAACTATCTGAAATCTGAACTTGCTTCCCAACTCAGACACAGACCCATCAGCTCAAGGCATCGGAGTGTGGCCGCTGACCAGCCACTGACAGACCGCTAAGTCATGCGCACACAGGGGCTAGGCCTGGAAAGCCAGTTAATTTGTTTTTAATTTAAAAAAAAAAAAAAAAAAGCAGCGACATTAGCAGCCACATCCTCGGTGGAGACAGGGTTGGTACATTTACCCTAGGAAAGTCACTGAGCGAAAAACAGCAACAGCCCTGAGACAGAAGAAACCAGAATTCAGAGCTGCTACAAAATACCATCTAAAATGCTGGTTGTCTGTAAACTTATAAGAATGGGAAAGAAATGAGAAAGTGTGATCCATATTGGGGGAAAAAGCAGTGAGCAGACATTGTCTCTGAGGAAGCCCCACTGTCGGTCTCGGCAGAGAAAGCCTCCAAAGCAGCTACTGTTCAAGGAAATAAAGGAAAACAGGTTTGAAGAGTTAAAGTAGGATGACAAGGACTCAAAAAATATCTTTAACCTCAATAAAGAGGTAGAAATTATGAAAAAGAACCAAATGAAATTCTGGAGGTGAAAGCTTCCTCACTGAGACAGGAAATTCTCTAGATTGGCTCACCGGGCTGGATGTGACAAGAGAGAGAATCACGGAACTTGGAGGTAGAGGGACAGAAACCACTCCATCTATGGAAGAGACCACAAGACGAATAAACAGAAATGAAGAGAGCCCTGGAGACCCTCGAGGTAACATCAAGCCTGCTAACCTGCACATAACGGCAGGTCCAAAATATAGAAGAGAAAGAAGCAGAAAAAAAGAAGAAGGAATAACGGCCCACAAATTCCCAGATTTTACGAAAAACACTAACGGTCCGAGAACCTCAATGAAACAGCCTAGAGCAAACACAAACACACACACACAAATCCACACCTAGACACAGTTTAGTAAACTGCTACAAATTAAAAACAAAATCTTCAAAACTGCAAAAAAATTTATCATATGAAAGGGAATAATGAAATAATAGTTAACTTCTCATCAGAAACAATAGATATCAGAAGGCACTGGTACCATATTCAGACTGCTGAAAGAAACTGTTTCACAAAGAATTCTATACCCAGCAAAGCTATCCTTCATAAATTAAGAGGACTTGGAGTCATTCTCAGCTAAACAAAGAGTGAGAAAATCCGTTGCTAGATGTGCCCTACGAGAAAGGACTAAAAGGACATGACATCAGAGGCTAACTCAAAGTGGCAGGAAGAAATGAAGAGTATTGGAAAAAATAAACATGTGAGTAAATATGGAAAACAGTATAAACGTATTTTGCTTTTTTTTTTTTCTCTTAATTTTTACTTTAGAAGACAAGATTTTGTAAGTAATCCTTACAACACACTGCCGGTTTATAACATACGACACACAGGTCAGTAACGGCACCGCGAGCTGATGGCCCACCTCCCCCCGTCATTTCCTCCTAGCTCATGCACCTTGGTAAGAGAGTCTGACGCTCACAAGTGGCTGTCCCCAGGAAAATACCACCTCTTCTCAGTTTGTTCCCGGGTAATGATCAAGGTGAGGGAGGTGAGGAGGAGAATACAGACCCATTCTGAAACTTCAGGATCCCAACCCGATCCACTCCTGGGCATGATGTATCTCTGGCCCCAAATGTGTAATGCCTCCCACCGCATACAGAAAAAGCCCAAATTCCTCACCAAAACCCATAAATTGCTAACCTGATTAGAATATTCAGGATTACTTATTTCACATGGTTGGCTCAACTGGAAATTCACGTCGTCCATTTCCACCTAAGGAAAGTCTACTCTTCCCTCAAAACTCCACACGAAGGCCATCTCCTCCCTGTCACTTTCCCTAAGCACACAAGTGAGGACTAAATGCTCCCTTCTATGCAGGAGAATGGAATGCACCTTATTTGTGTCCTTGTATCAGTGGGATCACACATCAAGTGGGGGCTAAATTCTGAGTATAAGAGGGAAACATCTCATCATTGTTGAAAGTCCACAGGAAGCCACTGCTGAAGATGGTCGGTCATATGGTCTCACAGTAAGTCCCAAAAAGTGGGTTTTCCCTCCACCATTAAAACTGCCAGCTTTGTCTCCCACTGAACACTAGACGTTATTGCTGGCTTACATTCAGAAGCTACTTGTATGAAAATTGATACCTTTAGCTCCTAGAAATGCTCATACTCCAAGAGGCATGCAGGAACCGAGCAAGCCAGCGGGGGGGACCAATGCACATCTCACCCAAACCCGCTGAGGGCACAAACTCAGAGCGGAATATCTAGCTGTTCCTTCCGGCTCATGCTCTCTGCAGAATATGTACCGTGAAATCAGAGTGGAATTCACCAGGACCCAATCTGCTGTGCTGTCCTCCAAGCAGCTCATAGTGATAAAGGACAGATGCAGAAAAATGTCCACCGTTAGCCCAGAAGGCTGACCTACAGCCTGCATATTTCCAATAAGGATCAAATACATACGGGTTGCTACATTCTTTTTTTTTTTTTTAATTGTTTACTTATTTATTTGACACACAGAGAGAGATCATAGGCAGGCAGAGAGGCAGGCAGAGAGAGAGGAGGAAGCAGGTTCCCTGCTGAGCGGAGAGCCCGATGCGGGCCTCGACCCCAGGACCCTGAGATCACGACCTGAGCTGAAGGCAGAGGCTTAACCCACTGAGCCACCCAGGCGCCCACTGGTTGCTACATTCTTAAAGGGTCTCATGACTGCCTGTAGATGTCACTGACAGTTAACAGTGAGCTGCAGGATAAGCACCAGAGAAATCTTGCCAAAGTAGTTTTATGAATAGAAACTGAAAGAAACATTTATGATCTAACACGGCCTCTATGTCCCCTTCCCCCTGAGCACCAAGCATGTAAGCACCAGGTTCACACGGCAAAAGGGCGGCTCTTTTTGCCCACGGGAACCTGTCTCCATGGTATAAAAAAAGCACCTATTTAAATAGCAAAGGTCTCAAGAGTTCTTTCTTGACTGTTTGGCTCCCAACCTCACGGCATGTGCCCAAGTTCACCGGCATGTGGTCACCTCCTCCAGAGGGCCTGGACACTAAGCTAAGTCTTAGTTCCAGCACTCCTGTGGTGTGCACAGCACACCCTCTTGTAAAGAGTGAAAGATAAACGCTCCTTAATGTAAGTGAAGAGACAGCACAACCAACCACCTATGAGGCCAATCTCTTCTGTAGTTACCAGAGTGTAAACACTTCAAAAACAAACATTTATGCACACAATAAAGCTGTCCCCTCAAAATACAAACTCTTGCAAGTCTGGGGGAAAAACCCAATCTGGTTTTAAAATGCAATAATTTTGCATACTTGGAGGGAGCCAGGTGGCTGCTATTCTACTGTTCTGAAGAAAAGAACATGAAAAAAGAGCAAGAAGAAAATTGCAGTGACCTTTAGCCCCCACTTTATCTCTTTGAAAACGTGATGGTGTAAATGTAAAGTATTCTTTGCAGCTTTTTTCCTTTGGAAGCTAGATGAACTGATATGCAAGATAATAGTTCCATTCTTTTGAAAAGAAGTGACATTTGCCTGGATTGTTATTTAGTGCCATTTTATGTGTCAAGTATTATGCTCTCATAAAACGGGAATGTTTCTCAACAGAAAAAAAGACACATCCAAATGGGTCACCTGCAGCCTTATAGGCAGGTGGTGAAACAAGTGACTTGAGCTTCCCGCAGACGGAGCTCAGAGGCGTGCACTGTCTCCGCCTTGGAAAAGTAGGGAGTCCAAGGCAGGTGGCTCCTGAGGCTGGAGAGGGAGCTCAGGGCACCAGCAAAGAAGTTCCTGGACAAGGAAAGACTGAGCACCTTCCTCAGGGCAGCCAGTCGAGCCTAATCATCAGCTCACAGACATGATCCTAATAATCCAAAATGCATCGACTGAAATCAGTCCCAGGTGAGGTTGGGGTTTCTCAGCCCCTCTGTCCTAGCAGATTCCAGAGGGGCAAATGAGACACCTTCCAGATCAATCCAAGATGGGTGGGTTAATTAATCAGAACCCTTTCCTGGAGTTTTGGGGGGCTTGAATCACAAAGAATAGCGGGTCAGTCTCTTTCTGGTGGCCCTCACTGTCGAGTGTGGGGCTGCGGCGTCGGGTGCCCACCGCACAGAGAGAGCAGCCCATACCTACAGAGATGGGGAGTTTCTCAACAGCGCGGAAAACCGTTTCCAGTTCTTTCCGAGGCCCAGCTGCAGGCCTGCCCTTCCCGCAGAGCATCCCGCCCCCACCGTTCTTTCAATAAACTTCTCACGTTCTCCTGATTGATTTCAACGTGCGTTTCAGTTACTGACAACCAAGGAAACAACATCAATGAAGGGGAACCCTGGTTTAAAAACATCGGGACAAGGAAAACAAGATAACAAAGGTCCAACCAACTGCCAGAAGTAACTGAAAATAAAACCGCAGAGCAGTCATTGATAAGAAAGTGGTATTTACAAGACGAGTTCAAACTCAAGGAAATTCTGACAACAGAAGTAGGTGACACCTAAGTCAGGGCCCACAGGTGGCTGTGACAGGAGTAGCCATCCTTGCTGATCTGGGACAGTAACCGGAGCTTATAAACGATAAAGGTATTCTGCAAAACTGAAATAGTTCTCTTCCACCAATTTTTTTTCTCACCAAAGCTGTCTTAGAGTTTGGTCTTCATATGTGATGCTGTGCCTGGTGTTTATGATGATGGGAGCATTAAATAGGGTCCCTGCCCTCTACCAGCGGCTTAGGGAGATTAATTCATCTGTTAGGGCAGGAATATAAGTTATTATCTGTGATTAGACAGAAGTACTGATTTACAGCGTGGAGAAAGAGGACATGATTCAGACAGACCACAGTACATCCCAGCTCTTCCGTCTTTTCCTGCCATTTACTAACTGTGTGTACATTATTACCAAGCATTATTAAAGGCAATTTTTCTCATCTTTAAAATATGGCTATTAAGACCTACCTCAGAAAATCGCTGTGATTAAATAAATAAATGCCACCTGTATAGGAATCCCATGAGAAGTAAACCTTGAAAAATAGATTGATATATTTGGTTCTAAGCTGTCAAAAAAACATCAGGATGAAGTAGAATAAACATTCTAACTGGCCAGAGTAGGAGAACAAGCTCCAGGCCTCTACAAATCCCGGCTAAGAGCTCCCCTCCGAGCCCGCACCCTGCTCTTCCTCGGTCTGTAACCCTATTTTCTACTAGCCCTCTCACAAACCTTCCCAGGCAATGATGCTGTAGTTGCCTACTGTCTTCTTAACATTCTCTGACTTGTAATATAGCATGCAATCCTCCCATCACCTGTCTGTGTAAGGCACCATTATTGTCCCCATTTCATAGACAAAGAAACTGAAGCCCAAAGAAGTTGAACGACTGCTCCTAAGTCCCTCAGCCCATCTGGAGTGCAAAGTTTGAACCCAGCGAGCTTCCCTCTGGCTGTGCCCTTCTCAGCACACATTCTGTCAGGGGCTAATGCTCAACCAGGGGATGCCAACCTGAAGGGGAAATCCAGCAGGTGACTCAGGTCTTCTGTGAGTAGACTTACGACACCTGGTTACATGGGGGAGAATGTCTCTCCCAGGATGTGACAGGGAAGCCAAGACCTGGAAAGTGCATCCAAACCATAATAAACACCTCAGCAGGCGCTTCGACTAATTGTTCCTAAATAGATCACTCCCAGCTCTGATTCCTAAGTGTGCCCCTAAATCAGGGAGGCACACTCAACAACGGTCTCGGAAATTCAGAGTCTCTCAAATTCAGGTCTCTCAGATTCAGAGCCTGATTCTATGTTATAAAATGTGCTTTGATTACAACTAAAGTAATAGTAGGTATGTGTTAATGACATTTCAAGAACAAGATTAATCATTAATGTTACGAGCAAGCAGATTTCATTCTACGAATATAAGAATGATTGAATACTAGAAATCTATTAACACAATAGCATGTCATTATGTTATAGGACAAAAACCAGATGATCATATGAATGTATGAAGGCATTGGACAAATACCACTCTTAATTTTAAAAAGATCTCAGTAGTATTAGTGATGCTACTAGCAGACATATAGTCTTACTGTACTTCAGGAAATGTGTTAAGCATTTACACTGATTAGCTCATCAATCATGTTACAATACCCTATGAGTTAAGTCCAGTTACCTCCAATTTTACAGAAATGAACTGAAGTTCAAAGAGACGAAATAGCCCTCTCAAGGTTAAACAACAAATGAGTAGCCAAGACCAAATATGAACACAAAGCCATCTGACCTCTGAGCTCAGACACTTATCAAATCAGTAAGGGTAAAAAAACTGAACAAGCACTTCACCCGAAAAACCCACAAAAAACAAAAAATAAAACAAAACCCCCAAGTGGTCAATAGTAATGAAAAAATGCTAAGCCTCACTCTTTTAAAATGCCAACTAAACACATAATGGGCCTATTCATTTGATAAACATGTAAGAATTCTGTAATACCGAGTGTCCCACACGATGTGAAACTCGTGGAGCGTGAGAGTGTGCCACGGTACGCGCGATCCGACGCCGCCTGCCCGCCTGTACACGCTCAGCCACTCACTGAGCAGTCCTCCCCGTGGGTTTGCTGGCACAATCATGCAGAACCACCCGTACCTGAATCACATCGACTTAAGTTTCATTCTACAGCCTTTTATACTATTTGACTTTTACCATGAGCATGTACCCATTTTATCATAAAAAATTTAAAAAAGATTATAGTTATTTATTTGTCAGAGAGAGCACGTGCACACACGTGCACAGGCAGGGAGAGCGGCAGGCGGGGGAGAGGGGGAAGCAGGCTCCCCGAGCAGGAAGCCCAACGGAGGACTCGATCCCAGGACCCTGGGATCGTGGCCTGAGCCCAAGACAGAAGCTTAACCAGCTGAGCCACCCTGGCCTCCCTAACAAGTCGTAAAATGAGGGGCGTGGGGGTAGCTCAGTCAGGTGAGCGGGACTCTTGGTCTCAGCCTGTGCTACAATGGGTAGGAAGCCGTTTCCGGTGAGACCTGAGCTCTCTCTTGCCCCTCGACATCACAATTCAGATTAATTTTGATCTAAATTTAAGTGTTATCCCCTTCGGACACGGTGGTAGTGACGCCCAGAGTTACCCAGGGAGAGCGACGTTCAGCAGGGCCCGGCACACAGCGGACCCCGTGCATGTTTTAACGCCACCCCCATCTACTGTCACAAATGCCACGACTAAGGCTCATAACCAAAGAAACTGATCCTTATTCACACTTTTGAGCTACTTCCCTTGTTAGAGAAATTTATTCTTTAACAAAAGTGAGGGTAAAAAGCTCTAGAAATTACAATTTCCTGAGAAACATCTGGGATTGTGAAAAACAAAAGACTCAAAATGGAGTCACTCATGCTAAGCCCCATGTTGCCAAACTAGGACTCGATGGCAGTTTCAGCTCTCCCGGAGACAGGCTCTTGGGCCGTCCGGAATCACCCCATCAGTGCTAGGGAGGCAAGCCCCCATTTCCCCGAAAAGAAAGTGACCCCGCAGGAGCCAGCCCACCTCTCTGCCCCACGTAACTTCATGTTTCCTCTCCCTTCTGCCTACAAGTCTCTGTTTTTCGTATGGCTCCTCGGAGTTCCTCTCTATCGGCTACACCGGATGCTGCCGATTTCAATAGATTTTTACTCAAACTCTTCAGAATTTAATATGCCTCACGTCAGCTTTTAACAGGACTCAAAGGCTGCCTTTAAAACATATAATGACCTCTGCCTCAGAATTTCTCTCCAGGGCCTGGGACACACAGGGTGACCCTGTGGGGGGGTGGGGACATGCAGTGAGAACCTGCCCAGGTGGGGGGG
>PITA01022445.1:0-30523 GCA_004023965.1 Spilogale gracilis | reverse complement strand
TTGGCTTGATGGTTTGCTGTTCATCCTGAAAAGCAATTGTCTGAAATCGAAGCATGCCTAAGAATCCTAGTTTGCAGGGCCCACCCCCAGAGTTTTAATTCAGTAGGTATAGGATGAGGCCTAAAAATCTACATTTTTAATAAGTTCCCAGTAGTTGTTGACATTTCTTTTCTGAGGGCCAAACTGAAACCACTTCTGCAAAGAAAAGAGTCTAAAGTCCTTCCAGAGCTGGTGAAGAGAAGGCAGCATGGGGGTGCAAGGATTCATTTTTTTTTTCAAGAAAAGTCTATGATGGAAAAAAAATCAACCCTAAATGACAAAGGGCCCTGTAGCCTTCCAGGGGTGAAGAACCCCTTAAGCAAGATAGTATAGAAGTTCCAAGTGTAATTAATGGCTAGCATACAGAACCATTTCAATAAATGGGGATGGGAGAGGAGAAGTAGCCAGATGTTGTTGGCTGATTCTTGTTGATTCTTCTTAGAAAAAGTTAGAGAACATTTCGTTTAGATTTTGCAATGAAAACGAAATTAAGAAAATGTACTTGCTCTCTAAAGAGAATGTGTGGGTGTAGCTACAAATATAGCAGCGTAGAAAACAAATACAAGAAACTTGGTAAGTAAAGTAACAAAAATCAAAGGAAAACCTGACCCCTCTTTTCCTCTGGTCTCACCTTACAAATTGAAACAGAGAATGTAAGCTTACAAGAATAAATGGTACAAAATAATTTAGCTGCTTTGCAAAGTTCTTTAAGTTTTAATAACAGCAGAAAGATCCCTTTTTAAAATATGAATTTCATCTCGCCTATGTGCCTTTAAGGGAGCATAACTTATTCATACGTTTCTCCTTTCTTCTAATTTACTGACTCTCTCCATCTCTGGTGCTCTCCCTTTCAACTAGAACAATGGGGTTTTCAAGATGGATATGTAGGAACAGCAGTAACTTCAGTCCCTCTACGACTCCTCATTATAAGGTTATTTTCTTGTGTTTTGAAATAGAAATGCTGCCTTTGATGCTACCGTTTAAATTTTCTTTTCTTTCTTTTTCTAAAGGAAGTGTCCCCTACTTATTACCTAGCCCTGTCATCTTGGCACAATGTGGTAAATAGCATTCTAAATAAATATTTTCTAATACGCCTTCAAGTACAACTTTCCTTTTGAGTGCAAATAGGATAATTGGGCAGAGGAGAAGAAAGCCACATTGAATGCACGGCTTTGATGGGAGGGGGGTGGTGTGGTGATTTTTTTTGGGGGGGCTCTGATGCAGGGCTCATAAGCAGTTTCCAGGAGAGCCTGGGGAATTCAGGAACAATATTTTAGTCATTGAGCTGCCTGCATTTGAATCTCAGTGGGGGCAAGAATTTGAGGCACTCCTCTGTCCAGGGAGAGTAATTTTTTTTTTTTTTTCAAGTCTCATCCTTCCTGGGCTTTTCTGGAGCTTTCTCTGTTCCTCATGACTTATTTCCATTGGCCTCTCCACGCACTGTATTTCCTAGAATTCTTTCCATTCCTCCTCTCTCCTCAACTCTCCGGGTTGTGTTTTCTTTTTTCCTTACCTCTGTTCCCCTGTCTTTCAATGCTTCTTCCAGTCTATCTCTCTCATGTTCCTACTGACATATGGATCTGCTCAACTCACTACCCAGGAGTCGCTTTTGGTCTCCTGACAACACAGGCTGCCGTCCTGACAGGCAGGCAAGAGGCAGGCGTGCGTTAATTTAAGGGAGGTGTGGGGACAGGGAAGCGGTTGCCAGTTTCAGGCATAAGTTACTTAATTAAAAGCCAAAAACTCTTAGCTCTGGTTGTCACTTTCCTCCTTTGAGAGCACAGTCACCCCTTTGGTGTCCTGGCTTTGGAGAAGCACCCGTCTGGGCTCCTCTCAGCTCTGTGAAGTTGAGACGAGTCCCGGCAGCTGACAGGTAACAAGCAAAAGAGGGAAAATGAAAGAGGAGCTTGGAAGCCGGAAACAGGGAAACATCCATTTGCACGACATCAAACCATCAACCAGAAAGCAAAATACTGGACTTAACGTTGTCCCCAAACATCTGTCCTAAGCCTCCCATGCGCCTGCCACTCTCCCCGACCCTGAGGAAGACCAGAGCAGTAAAACGCCATCTGAACTCTGATGGAGATTATGTCATATTTGATGAGCTGGATGTATAAACACCAAGAGGCTTTCCCATCCCCTACAGAGTATAGAAGCCTGAGCTTCTGTCTCCCGCCTCAGCTCAAACTAAACTCACCTCATCACTGGTTCTCTGTTCCCTTAGCCCCTCCGTGCCTCTTCCCGCTAGGTATTAATTTGCATGGGCACTTCCCACTTGATCAGCTATCCTCCTTCTTTACCCTCCAAATCTTAATTCAAGCATTCCTCCTTTGAGTCAAAATGACACACACATACCGAATTTGCCTAGGATTTTCTCGGTTTTAGCTGTGGAAGTCGTGAGTTCTAAGAACACCCCCATTCCATGCAAATAAGGGTCAAATCTCTTGATGATAAGCACTTTCAAAAAATGACAGCTTTACTGAGATAAAACTAATGGACTGTTAAATTCATCCTTTAAAAATATGCTAGTTGGTGTTTAGTAAATACACAGTGTGGTACAGCCATCATCCTTGTCTACTCTTCATCCATCCCGGAAGGAACACTTATGCATGAGGAGTCACCTCCCATCACCTCCCCTGCCCAGTCCTTGGCAACCATGAATCTACTTTTTGTCTCTACGAGCTTGAACTGTTCTAAACATTTCAGGTAAATGGAATCATGCCACACGTGGCTCTTTGTTACTAACTCTTTTCACTTAGGATGATGTTATCTAGGTTCATCTAGACCTTCACAAATATTTCATGCATTTTAATGGCCAAATAATATTCCATTGAATGGATAAACCGCATTTTGCTTGTTGAATATCCACTCACAGATATTGAGCAGTTTTCAGTTTTTGGATACTCCGAATAATGTTGTTGTGAATATCCGTGTACAAGTTCTTGATGGACATGTGTTTTCATTTTTCTTGGGAACGTATTTAAGAGTGCAATTGCTGGGTCATAGGATAATGCTGTGTTTAACCTTCTGAAGAACTACCACAGTGGTTTCCAAAGTGGCTTCATTATTTTGTAATCCTGCTAACAATGTATGGGGGTTCTAAATTCTCCATATTGTCAATATTTATTTTCTGGTTTGTTTTGTTTTGTTTTAATTTTAGCAACGTTAATGGATATGAAGAGGTATCCCATACGGTTTTGAGTTGTATTTTCCTCCTGACTGTTGATGTTGAGCATTTTTCCTGTGCTTGTTAAACCTTGGTATATATATTTTGAGAAATGTTTATTTAGATTCTTCAAAAAAATTTTATATATATTCATTTGTAAATAAGTATGTTTAAGTAAATATATAATCTCTTACCAACTTTATAACTTGCAGGTACAAGATCAATATACAAAAAAGAATTATATTTCTACACAATAACAAGATTCAAAATAAAATTTTAAAAACTTCACTTACAATAGCATAACAAAATCAAATACTTAGGAAATATAAGAAAAGGATTAGAAACCTTATACCTGAAAGTCGTAAAACTATTGAATTAGTTCAATATTTCAATTCAAATATTTTCTCCCTTTCTGTTGTCTTTTTACTTTCTTGATAATGCCATTTGAAGCACAATATTTTAAATTTTGATCAAAACATTATATATATATAATATATATAATATATATATTATATATATATCTGGTTGCTGCTGCTTTTGATGTTATATCTAAGAATACCTATTCCATTGGTCACAAATATTTATTTTATGTTGAATTTTAAGAATTTCATAATTTTGGTTCTTACATTTAGTTCTAGATATATTTTTGAGTTAATTTTTGTACTTGGTATTAGGTACGGGTTCAAGGTCATTTTGTATGTGATATCCAGCACCATTTGTTCAAAAGACTATTCATTCTTCACTGACTAATCTTGGCATCCTTGTCCAAAATAAGGTAACTGGAAGTCTAAGGTTTATTTCTGGACTCTTAATTATATTCCATTGATCTATATGTCTATCCTTATGCCTGTACTACAGTGTCTTGATTACTTTAGTTTTGTCGTAACTTTTGAAATTAGAAAGTGTGCATCCCTAACTTTGTTTTTCTTTTTCAAGATTGCCTTGACTCCTCTGGGTTATTGCTTTTTTTTTTTTTTTTTTAATTAAGACAGCGATAGATCGTGTGCATGTACATGCTTGAGCAGATGGGGGGAAGGGACAGAGAGGGAAAGGAAGAGAGAGAATCCCAAGCAGGCTTCACACCCAGGGCAGAACCCCATGCTAAGCTCGACCTTACAACTCTGAGATCATGACCTGAGCTGAAATCAAGGGTCGGGACTCAACCGACTGAGCCAATGAGGCATCCTGGGTCATTGCATTTTCATATGAATTTTAAGATCAGCTTGTCTCCTGCAAAAATGCAGGTGAAATTTTATTGGGGATTGTGTTGAATTAGTAAATTAGTTGAAGAAATAATTGTCATTTTAACAATACTAAATTGTCCAGTCCATGAGTATGGGGTGGTTTCCAATTGTTACATGTTCTTTAACTTATTTCAATAGTTTTGCAGCTTTCAGATACAAGTTTTACAATCTTCTTCTTATAGTTATTCATGTTTGATTTTTATGCTATTCTAATGAAGTATTTTTAATTTCTTTTTTAATTCCATTACTATGTAGAAATGCAATTGGTTTTTGTATATTGATCTTTTATCTGCAATTTTGTTGAACTTGCTTGCTATCTTTAATAATTTTTTTGTGAATTCCTTATGATTTTCTATGTAAATGAGCATGTCATTTGTAAATAGGTAAAGCTTTATTTCTTCCTTTCCAATCTGGATGCCATTTTTTTCTTTTTTTCTTGCCTAATCGTCCTGTGTGGCACCTCCAATATAATGGTGAACGTAGGCAATCTTATATTGTTCCTGTTCATGGTATTCGCTCTTAAGTATGATGTTACCCATGGGTTTTTCACAGGTGTTCATTATCAGGATGAATACATTCCCTTTTAATCCTAGGTTATTCAATGTTTTATCATTAAGAGATGTTAGATTTTGGGACACCTGGTTGGCTCAGTTAGTTAAGCGACTGCCTTTGGCTCAGGTAATGATCCCGGAGTCCCAGGATCGAGTCCCTCATGGGGTTCCCTGCTTGGCGGGAAGCCTGCTTCTCCCTCTCTCACTCCCCTGCTTGTGTTCCCTCTCTGGCTGTATTTCTCTCTGTCAAATAAATAAATAAAACCTTTTAAAAAGAGAGAGATGTTAGATTTTATCAAAAAACTTTTATGTATCTATTGAGATGATCGTGTAGTTTTACTCTTTTATTCTATTGATATAGCATGACATACTTACTGATTTTTTGTATAATAAGTTAGTCTTGCATTCCTGGAGTAAATTCCACTTGGTCATGGTGTGTAATCCTTTTACTCTACTGTTGGATTCAGGTTGCTAGTACTTTGTTGAGGATTTTTGTGTTTATGTTCATAATGCATAATAGTCTATTTTTTTTAAAGATTTTTTTTATTTGACAGAGAGAAACACAGCCAGAGAGGGAACACAAGCAGGGGGAGTGAGAGAGGGAGAAGCAGGCTTCCTGCCGAGCAGGGAGCCCGATGTGGGACTCGATCCCAGGTCTCCGGGATCATGACCTGAGCCGAAGGCAGTCGCTTAACCAACTGAGCCACCCAGGCGCCCCAATAGTCTATTTCTTTACTTGGGATGCCTTTGTCTTGTTTGGGAATCAGAGTAATACTGGTATTGTAAAATGAATTGGAAAGTGTTCACATTTCTTCTAACTTTTGGAAGAGCTTATAAAGTATTGACATTATTTCTTCTTTAAACCTCTAGTGGAATTTTCCAGTGAAGCCATCTGGGTCTGGACTGTCCTTTATGGAAAGATTTTAGTTATTAATTAAATTTCTTTACATCTCTAAAATTGGTAGATATGCTTCCACTTCAGCAAAATTCCTAATTTTAGTAATTTGAGCCTTCTATCTTTTTTTCTTGGTTCACCCCAAATTTTGTCAATTGTGTTGATATTTTCAAAGGAAGTTTTTCATTTCTTTATCTCAGTTGTTTTCTTTTTTTAATATTTCTTTTTTTAAAAATATTTTATTTATTTATTTGACAGACAGAGAGAAACACAGCTAGAGAGGGAACACAAGCAGGAGGAGTAAGAGGGAGAAGCAGGCTTCCCGCCGAGCAGGGAGCCCGATGTGGGACTCGATCCCTGGGTCTCCAGGATCATGACCTGAGCCGAAGGCAGTCGCTTAACCAACTGAGCCACCCAGGTGCCCCCTCAGTTGTTTTCTGATTCTCCTTTTTATTTATGCTTACTCAAATCTTTATTACTCCCTTTCTTCAGTGTTCTTGGGCTGAATTTGCCCTTCTTTCTCTAGAGTCTTTTTTTTTTTAATACAAGTGTTGACATCTATAAATTTCCATCTAAGCACTGCTTTTGTTGCATCTCACAAGTTGATTGTACACTGTTTTCATTTTTACTTATCTCAAAATATTTTCAAATTTCCCTTTGATATCTCTAACCCATTGCTCAGTTAGCAATATGTGCTTGATTTCTCTATACTCATGAATCTCCCTAACTTTTTTGTTATTTTGTTTCCAAGTTTAATCCACTGTAGTCAGAGAACATACTTTGTACAATTTATTCCTTTTAAATGTATTAAGGTTTGCTTTTACAAATGGTCTATCCTGAAGAATGCTCTACGTGTACTTGAGAAAATTGTGTATTTTGCTAATATTAAGTGGAATGTTCTACAGGTATCTGTTGTTTCTAGTTTCATTAGAGTATTTATGAAGTCTCTTATTCCTCTGTTGATCCTCTTCCTAATTGTTCTGTTTTTGAAAATGGGATATTGAAATCTCTAGATGTTATTATTGAATTGTCTATTTGTATCTGCATATAATAAATATATAATAAATAATGCAGGGGCGCCTGGGTGGCTCAGTTGGTTGGGCGACTGCCTTCAGCTCAGGTCATGATCCTGGAGACCCGGGATCGAGCCCCACATCGGGCTCCCTGCTCAGCGGGAAGCCTGCTTCTCCCTCTCTCAGTCCCCCTGCTTGTGTTCCCTCTCTGGCTGTGTTTCTCTCTGTCAAATAAATAAAATCTTAAAAAAAAATAATGCATATATACATTATAAAATTATGTCATCCTGATAGGTTGACCCTTTATTATTATAAAATATTCTTTTTTATCTTTACTAACAATTTTTGTCCTAACGTCTGTTGTGTTTGGTATTAATATAGCCACTCCAGTTTTCTTTTGGTTACTGTTTGGTTGATATTTATTCTTCTATTCTTTTATTTCAACCTATTTTTATCTTTGAATATAAAGCTTGTCTCTTGTAGAGACTATACAGTTGGATTTTTTTATCCATTCTGCTAATTTTTTAAAAGATTTTCCTTATTTATTTGAGAGAGAGAAAGAATGAGAACATAAACAGGGAGGAGGGGCAGAAGAAGAAGAAGAAACAGATTTCCCACTGAGCTTGAGGCGGGGCTCCATCCCAGGACCCTGCGATCATGATCTGAGCCTAAGGTAGACATTTAGCAGACTGAGCCACCCAGGTGACCTAACCTCTGTCTTTTGATTCGAATATTTAGTCACTAAATTGAATATGTTTATTAGTAAGTTAGGATTTATATCTACTATTTTACTATTTGTTTCCTGCATGTTGTATGTCTCTTTTTGCTCCTCAATTCTTATGCTACTATCTTCTTTTGTATAAAATATATATTTCCCAGTATGCATAATTAATCATTTTGTCATTTTTTTAAGTAATATACTTTTTGTTTTTTTTCTTAGTGATTTCCCTGGGGATTGCAATTACTGTGTTAACTCAAAACAATCTTGTTCAAATTAATATTAACTTAAGTTCAATAACATATAAACATCTTGTTACAATATAGTTCTGTCACCTCACCTCTTCTTTGTGCTATTTTCATACAAATTATGTCTTTTTTAACATAAACCCATAAATATAATTTTCTAAACTGTTGTTTATGTAGTTCTCTTTTAAATCAAGTAGAAAATGCTGTCTTTCATAATTACATATGCAGTTATCTTTACTAGTACTTTTTATTTCATGTAGATTTTAGTTACTGTCTAGTTTCCTTTCATTTAAGACTCAAGAACACTTTTTGTATCTATTGTAGGGCAAGTCTATTAGCAATGAACTGTCAATGTTTATCTGGGAATGTCTTAAATTTTCATTTATTTTTTCAAGGATAGTTTTGCTAGATATAGAATTATTTCTTTAAAGTTTTTATTTAAATTCCAGTTGGTCTACATACAGTTTAGTTTCACATATTTTATTCATTCACACATTCATTTCACATAGTTTCACATACTAGTTTCAGGTGTACAATATCCTGATTCAACACTTAGAAACATCACCCAGGACTCATCATAAGGGCACTCCTTAATCTCATGAACTACTTGATCCATCTTTGCACCCACCTCCCTTCTGGTACACATCAGTTTATTTTCTATAGTTTAGAGTCTGCTTCCTGGTTTGCCTCTCTCTGTCTCTCTTTTTTCCTTTTTTTCCCACTTTGCTAATATTTTCATCTCTTAAAATTCCACATATTAGTGAATCATATGGCCTTTGTCTTTCTCTGACTGACTTATTTCCCTTAGCTTAATACTCTGTAGCTCTATCCATCTCTTTGTGAATGGTAAGATTTCATTATTTTTTTTAAAGATTTTATTTATTTACTTGACAGAGAGAAACAGAGCTAGAGAGGGAACACAAGCAGAGGGACTGAGAGAGGGAGAAGCAGGCTTCCCACCGAGCAGGAATCCCGATGTGGGACTCGATCCCGGATCTCCAGGATCATGACCTGAGCCAAAAGCAGTCGCCCAACCAACTGAGCCACCCAGGTGCCCCGAGATTTCATTATTTTTTATGCCTGAGGATTATTCTTATATATTATATATAATATGTATTTTTATATATGCATATAGCACATCTTCTTTATCAATTCATCAGTTCATGGACATTGGGCTGTTTCAGTAATTTGGCTATTATTGATAATGCTACTCTAAACATAGGGGTGCATGTATCCCTCTGAATTCATATTTTTATATTTTTTGGGTAAATACCTAGTGCAATGCTGAATTTTAGGGTAGTCCTATTTTTAACTTTTTGTGGAAACTACATACCGTTTTTCAGAGTGACTACCCCAGTTTCCATTCCCTCCAACAGTGCACAAGGGTTCCCCTTTCTCCACATCCTCAACAACACCTGTTGCCCCTTGTGTTGTTTATTTTAACCATTTTGATAGAGGTGAAGTGATATCTCATTGTAGTTTTTAATTTGCATTTCCCTGATGATTAGTGATATTGAATATCTTCTCATGTGTCTGCTGGCCATCTGTATGTCTTCTTTGGAGAAATGTCTATTCATTTTTTGGGTGTTGTATTTCATAAGTTCTTTATATATTTTGGAAAGTAGCCCTTTATCAGACATACCATTTGTAAATATCTTCTCCGGTTCCATAGGTTGTCCTTCAGTTTTGTTGATTGTTTCTTTCATGTGCAGAAGATTTTTATTTTGGGGTAGTCCCAATAGTTTATTTTTGCTTTTGTTTCCTTTGCCTCAGTAAGCATATCTAGAAAGAAGTTTCTATGGCTGATGTCAAAGATGTTACTGCCTGTGTTCTCTTCTAGGATTTTGATGGTTTCCTGTCTCACATTTAGGTCTTTCATCCATTCTGAATTTATTTTTGTGCATGGTGTAAGAAAGTGGTCCAGCCTCATTCCTTTGCATGTTGCTGTCCAGTTTTCCCACACACCATTTGTTGAAGAGACATTCTTTTTCCCATTGGATATTCTTCCCTGCTTTGTCAAAGATTAATTGACCATCTAAATGTGGGTTCATTACTGGCTTTTTTATTCTATTCCATTGACATGTGTGTCTAGTTTTGTACCAATACTATACTGTTTTGATCACTCCAGCTTTGTAACATAGCTTGAAGTCCACAGTTGTGATGCCCTCAGCATTGTTTTTATTTTTCAAGGTTTCTCTGGCTGTCTGGGGTCTTTTGTGATTCCATATAAATTTTAGGATTGTTTGATCCAGTTCTGTGAAAAACGTTGTTGGTATTTTGATAGGAATTCATTAAATCTATAGATTGCTTTGGGTAGTATAGGCATTTTAACAATATTCGTTCTTCCAAACCACGAGTATGGAATGTCTTTTTATTTCTTTGTGTCATCTTTGATTTCTTTCATCAGTGCTTTTTGTTTTCAAGTATAGGCCTTTCATCTCTTTGATTAGGTTTATTTATAGGTATCTTACTGTTTTTGGTGCAACTGTTAATAGGATTGATTCCTTAATTTCTCTTTCTGCCACTTCATTATTAGTGTAGAGAAGAAATGTAACCGATTTCTGTGCATTGATTTTTGTATCCTTGACTTTATTGAATTCGCTTATTAATTCTAACAGTTTTTTGGTGGAGTCTTTTAGGTTTTCTGTATATAATATCGTGTCATCTGCAAATAATAAAAGTTTTCCTTCTTTCTTACCAATTTGGATGTCTTTTATTTCTTTTTGTGATCTGATTGTTGCGGCTAGGACTTCCAGTCCTTTTCTCCCTTTGGAATAATACTAGCTGTGGGTTTTTCCATATATGGCCTTTATTATGTTGAGGTAAATTCCATCTAAACCCATTTTGCTGAGTTTTTATCATGAAAGGATGTTATATTTTGTCAAATGCTTTTTCTGCATCTACTGAAATAATCATATGGTTCTTATCCTTTTATTAATGTGATGTATCACATTGATTATTTTGCTAATATTGAACCACCCTTGCAACTGAGGAATAAATCCCACCTGGTCGTGATGGATGATTTTTTTAAATGAATTGTTGAATTCAGTTTCCTAATATTTTATTGAGAATTTTTGCATCTGTGTTCATCAGGGATATTGGCATACAGATCTCTCTTTTAGTGGAATCTTTATCTGGTTTTGGTATCAGGGTAAGCCTGGCCTCTTAGAATAAATTTGGAGGTTTGTTTTTCTCTTCTAATTATTGGAATAGTTGGAGAAGACTAGGTATTAATTCTTCTTCAAGGATGTTTGGTAGAATTAGACTGTGAAGATATCCAGTTGTAAACTTTTGTTTTTTGGGAGTTTTTTGATTATTGATTCAATTTATTTGCTGATTATTAGTCTGTTCAGGTGTTCTATTACTTCCTTTTTCATTTTGGTAATTTATGTTTCTAGGAATTTATCTGTTTCTTTCGGGCTGTCTGATTTTTTGGCATATACTTTTTCATAATATTCTCTTACAATTGTCTGCATTTCTGTGCTGTTGGTTGTTATTTCTCCTTTCTCATTTGTGATTTTATTTGGGTCCTTTCTCTTTTCTTTTTGATATGTCTGGCTACAAGTTTATCAATTTTATGAATTTTTTCAAGGAAGCTGCTCCTTGTTACATTGACCTGTTTTATTGTGTGCTGTTTTTCTGTTTTTTGTTTGTTTGCTTCTTTATTTTTGTATCATTTATTTCCTCTTCATCTAGCTCATTTAGGTGTAAGGTTAAGTTGTTTATTTCAGATTTTTTTTTCTTCTTGAAGTAGGCTTGCATTGCCAGATGTAGAATTCTTGATTAAATAGGTTCTTTGTACTTTCTGTCCTGTGTCTACATCATCTTATGTCCTTCTGATCTCCATGTTTTAGATTTGAAGTTAGCTGTTTTAGTTGAAAACTGGACATTTGAAATATGTTAACTCTGGAAAGAAGATTCCTTTCCCAGAATTTAGTGTTGTGGTTGTTGATTGTTGTTTCTGCTGTTTGTTTGTGTAGTGACTTTTCAGTAATAATTTTATAAAATATGTATCATTTTCATGTATAGCCACTGAAGTCTCACTAGGTTTGTAGAGTATCTTTTTTAATATAGGACAGAAGATTTTTACAGGCTCCTTGAAGTAATGAGTAGTCCTGCCCTTGCTGAGGGGCTCTGTGTGTATTGGGAAACATTGACAATGTCAACACTTCAGTAGGCATTTTACAGTTCTTCCTTAGCCTTGATTACTTACTTGTGCAGAGTTTCAAGATAAACCAAAAGTGAGGGATCTTTTTTTTTTTTTTTTCTCCCAGGACTTTCCTGGGCAGATACACACCTCTGTACATGCTCATCATCTTCTAAATTTCCAGGAAAATAAGAGCTTTTCAAACACCCCTACTGACATCTTATTCTCCAGGTTTCTTGTCTTTTAAGATTTTGTTCAACCTTTTG
The DNA here is from genome assembly GCA_004023965.1 of Spilogale gracilis. Classification (NCBI taxonomy): domain Eukaryota; kingdom Metazoa; phylum Chordata; class Mammalia; order Carnivora; family Mephitidae; genus Spilogale; species Spilogale gracilis. The sequence goes on along the minus strand of PITA01022445.1, from coordinate 18,236 downwards.
TTATCCCTGACTTGTAGTGTGTCCTCGGGCAGCTGCAATGGTAAATAATTGTTACTGGTTGTTCTTGACAAATTATTTATGGTAAGGCTATTCACCCAGGGTATGCCCCATGTCAGGTTTAAAAAGAAGAAGAAGAAGAAGTTACCATGAATGGAACTTTTCATGGAGCTTTCAGAGAGGTCACGTCAAATACTGATCATTCTCTGAATACAGAGTTTTAAGCAGTTCCAAATTCATTCTGTCCCCTCCTATGGCAGTGAGGCTGCTGGTTTCCACAGATACAGTGGTCATAAACTGTTCATTTTCAAGGCCACCACAGAACTGAAGAGGGGAGGTTGGAATCAGACAAGTTAAAACACCAGAAAGCCTATTGTTCCTACTAAGAGTCCCCTGTTTTATTTTTCTTGAATAAACACTATACTGTTGCAGACCTTTGATTAGTTTTCAGTTCTGAAAAAGTTAAGTTTGATAATTTTTGTCAGTTAATTAGCTTCTTGTATGGTAGAGAGGATTTTCAGAGGTCCTTAGTCTACCATTATGGAAGTGTTTCTCCTGGTTCATAAAGTCTTAAAGTCCTGTGCCCCCCCCCCAACAAAAACATTTTTAAAACACCATGTAGGGACACTTGAGTGGCTCAGTCCATTAAGCACCTGCTTTTGGCACAGGTCATAGTCCCAGAGTCTGGGGATTGAGTCCTGCATCTAGCCCCTTGCTCAGTGGGGAGTTTGCTTCTCCTTCTGCTTCTGCCTGTTGCTCTCCTTACTCATGCTCCCCCGCCCTCTTTCTCTCTGGCAAATAAATAAATGAAATCTTAAAAAAAAAAAGCACCATGCAAAGCTCTTTTTAGTAAGCATGGATCACTGTTGTAATTTTACATACAATTTCATTACTGTCTTTTACCCTCCTTAGATCCCCCCATGTGGGGATGGGATATATGTACTTTGGTGACCATGATATCCTGAACATTTTGCACAGTAGCTGACACATAGCAGAAGCTCCATAATATTTGCCAGTTGAAAGAATAAATACACAATTCTCATGAGAACACACAAGACGGATCTGATGGCAAAAATACTAGGAAGTGCAGAACTCACATAAGACCTATAGCAATATGGTGAGGTGTATTTGATGGAAAGGTTCAGAGTGGTTCTCTTGGGAATTATAAAATGTCACTAAGAGGACTGCAGACATTTGCTTTCCAGTAGTGTCCCAACTACCATTAGTAGAGATGAAATGGGACTCAATTCCTTGACCTCCTCCTCCTAAACCTCCACAGAAATCTTCGGGACAGCAGCTAGAAGTGGTGACAGCTGCTAATTTGCCTAAATTATTTGCTTCCAATACCATATTCTTTTCTCAGGTGAGAGGGATGGTGATCTAGAGCAGGACTATTGTGTGAGCAAATATTTCTCTGTAAAATAGTGGTTTTGCAGACAGTTCTCACGCGTTGTTCTCGGGAACTTCAGGGGTTGCAGCTTCACAGCCTGTCAGCACCCTCCATGCACTCACTTCTGCTCGTTCTGTTTGCCTTCCCTCTGTGCCCCTGCGCTCCCCACCATGGCTAACCACTGCAGACGAGGTTTTAGAGGATGGATGAAGAAGACGACTAAAGAAGATTTGGGAGACAATGTCTTTGTAGACTTGCTTTCCTTCTCAATGTGGAGGTACAAAATGGGCCTGGGCAATCACCTGAGTCGCCAGGCTCTCAGGGAAGTAGACCAGACAGCTTGGTAGACGCAACCTGACATTGAACCAGTTGTGCAAAATGTATATTGGATGACATTGTAACCAGGAAAAAAAAACAAGTCACTATTTGAAATGACTAGAATTATGATTGGTTTTGGCAAGGATTAACAAGGAAATGCAATCATTTGGGGGAAATCATTTGGGGGAACCTGGGGCCCCGAAGGCTCACAGCGAGCCTCCCTGAAAAAGGAGGTTCTGGCTACAGGGAGACATGAGTCTTTGTTTTAACTGTAAGTAGTCATTTCATCAGAGCCATAGCAAGGCTGTCCGCTTTGCAACTCCTCAAGCACGTCTGGGTTGAACAGCATTTTTTTTTCTAGATTAACTTTTCATATTTTCATTGCATAGAAGAACTATTGCACATTCAGCTTTTCAAAAAGGAAGTCATGTACTTGTCATGGTGTGGTTCTGAATGGATAGTAAGTAAAAGGACTCCAGAAATGACAGAGACTGTTCACGTGTTCTTAAAAGGCTTGCATACTCACTTTTTCCATTTGTGGGGAGAAAGAAGGCAAGCCCAGCAGCATTGCAGACAGCATCAGAGTTCCGTCATTCAGCCCGATTTCTTTCAAGAGGAAAGAAGGAAACGTGCTGACTCAGTATTTTCCTCTTGTTTGAGTTCTACTAATCAGTTCAAAGTAGTGCTTGTGAAATATAAGTCTGCATTCCCACTGACGTGAAATAAGTGTTACATAACGTTACACTATACTCCTAAAAACCATTAAAACATGACTTGTTGCAACCAATTTTTTTTAAAGATTTTATTTATTTATCTGACAGAGAGAGAGAGATCACAAGTAGGCAGAGAGGCAGGAGGAAGCAGGCTCCTCGCTGAGCAGAGAGCTTGATGAGGGCCTCGACCCCAGGACCCCGAGATCATGACCTAAGCCAAAGGCAGAGGCTTAACCCACTGAGCCACCCAGGCACCCGCAACCAATTTTTTAAGATATATATCAGACCTGATTTAAGAATATCCTTATGATCATGTCAATCTCACCCATGTTTCTGCATAGAAAGGTTACTCGGATTTCAAGGAAATATTTTCTCTCTCTTCAAACGATTTTTGTTCTGTTTAGATACATTTTAATTCTAAGTACTTAACTCTGACTTGTGAGGCCATAATACTATACTTGATTTCACCATTTGTCTTTAATTATATCTAAAGCTAGACTGAGGTTATATTTGATGAATCCAACATGCAGGATTAAACGTAAAAGGCAGATCTTCAGGGCTTCAAGTTACCCTATTAACGGCAATACTTCTGTAGATATGTTTTTAAATTATTCAAACTATTTTTCAAAATGTTTATAATCGATAAGAAATGTATCTCCTTTAAACAAGAGTCCATGTCAACATCTAATTTGGAGTGAGACAAAGCATACAACTTGTTAAAGAGTGATAGTTCATGGTCTCTTCAAAGTAATTTTTATTTACAGAGCTTTCGTGGAAGGCACTAAGTGATATGGTTGCCAAGGGAGACCCTATCCTGATTGGAAGAGAGGTCATCACAGGCTTTTTACAAAGAAAAGAGGAAGAATGGCTTTATTTCTTAAGATGTGAGAATATATATATATGTGTATACACATATATACATATATATATTTTGCTCTTACAGTGAAAGAAAAAAGCAGCAGAAACAAAAATTGCCTTTCCTGCTCCTTATTCATTCTGTGAATTCACAGAAAATCTCACAGTAATGAGCCTCCAAGAGTGGCCAAGCCCCATGGCAACATTTTTTAGGAACTTTTGTTACTTGAATGTGATATTGTTTGCCTCTATGTTTGTGTTTGTTCTGCCCAGCTGAATGCATATTAGTTATTGTTAAGGGCTACATTTTACACATATGCTACCCAAGGGCCTTGTGCATAGCTAAATGCTCCGGAAAATGAATTAATATTAATTTTATTGCCTCTTTATCCATTGCAATTTTTGATACGGAAATAGTAATTTTGAATGGAATTATGAGGCATTCCTATGTCTTTCCATTAGCTGCTCAGAAGGCTTAATATAAGTTAGATCTGTACACTCATAAGTAGGTATGACCATAACACAGGCTTCCAGAGGGCAGAAGCTGTGTTTTTCTTGCTCACACATGCCTATATTCACAGTTCAGATAACAGTATCTGACACATGCCAATGCCTAATAAATAATCGTTAAATTAATGCACTCCTTTGTTTTCCTGATTACAACTGACAGCAGGACGCAGGACAAATACAGGGTCAAGATGAAAATAAGCTTCTTTACCTAAGCCGTCTTAAAATAAAAGCAAAAATTAAAATCAAAGAAGGTTAAATGAAAAAAATTAAAAAGAAAATTAAAAAAATTAAAAGAGCACTGGGTGGCTCAGTGGGTTAAAGCCTCTGCCTTCAGCTCAGGTCATGATCTCAGGGTCCTGGGATTGAGCCCCGCGTGGGGCTCTCTGCTCGGCAGGGAGCCTGCTTCCTCCTCTCTCTCTGTCTGCCTCTCTGCCTACTTGTGATCGCTCTCTCTGTCAAATAAATTAATAAAATATTTTAAAAAATAATTTTTAAGGGGAGGAGCAAGATGGTGGAGGAGTAGGAGACCTAGATACCATCAGGTCCCAGGAGGTCAGTTAGATGGTTAACAAACTAGTCAGAACATCTACAAACTCAATAGGAGATTGAAGAGAAGAAGAGCGGCAATTCTAGGAAAAGAAAAACCAGCACCTTTTGGAAGGTAGGATGTTAGGAGAAGTTAATCGGAGGTGACATTAGCGGGGACACACCACGGGGAGAGGTGCCAGCTCCTGGACAGCAGTAGAACAGCAGGACACAAAATCAGAACTTTTAGTAGTTCACTCCACACAGGGACATCACCCCAGAGACTAAGCAGGGGGTGGAATCCTCGCTGGGAGAGTGAGGTCTCAGGACCTGTGGGGTCACAGGAGGACCCAGGGGGCCTGAGGGAGGCAGAGCTCCCAGGTATTGGAGTAGGGAAGCTCCCAGGTATTGGAGTAGGGAAGCTGCAGAGACCTGAGCTCCCAGGTATTGGAGTAGGGAAGCTGCAGAGACCTGAGGAGTGAGCTCCCAGCTCAGGCTTACCTTAAACCATAATCTGAGGCACAGTTGGGACATTGCTCTTTGAACAGGAGCCCCACAAGTGGCAAATGTGGGGAGACCCTCTCCTTCCTCCACTGGGAAGAGTGGTGCAGGAGCACTCTGCAAGAACTACTTGGTTTGGAAAGTCTAAACAGGGCCGAGTGCCAGAGATAGAAATGCTTAGTCACAGGACTGGTGAGCACAGAGCACAGCTGGAGACCAGGGAGATGGGCATGATTGACTGATTTTCTCTAGGGGCACACTGAGGAGGGGAGCCCGAGCTCTCAGCTCCTCCAGGCCAGAGACCAAGAGGCTGCCATCTTCATTCCCATCCTCCAAAGCTCTATGGAAAGCATTTAGGGAACAAAAGCTCCCAAGAATGAATCTGAGTGGATTGCTTCGTCTGGCCCCTGGCAAGGACGGTGCACTTCCGCCTCAGGCAAAGACATTTGATAATCAATACAACAGGCCCACCCCTAGAAGATCAGCAAGAACATCCAGCCAAGACCAAGTTCACCAATCAATGAGAACTGTGGAACTTCAGAGCTAGGAAATGTACCACATAGAATTCATGGCTTTTTCCCCATGATTCTTTAGTCTTTCAAAGTTCAATTTTTTAAATTATATTTTTTCTCATTCTATTTTTAATTTTTTTCTTTTTCCTATTTTAACCTTTTTTAACTTTTTTATCTTATCAAAACCTTTTAAAAAAACCTTTAAAAAAGAGATTTAAAAAATCTCTTAAAATTTTCATTGTTTTAGTCATATTCTATCCCTTCACTGTATTTAAGCCTATTTTTGGTATACATATCGGTTTTTCTTTCTTTAAATTTTTGGGATACAGTTTCTTCTAATAGGTAAAAATATACCCTAAATCTAGTACGTGGCTTTGTTCTAGTCTCCAGCCTCATCACATTCTTTCCTCTTTGTTTTTTCTTTCTTTTTTCTTTTTTCAATCTTATCTTATCAATTCCTTTTTTAGAGTCTTTTTTAATTTTCATGTTTACAGTCATATTCCATCCCTTCATCATGTATACCTTTACTTTTGTACATATGTAAGTTTTCTTTCTTTAAAATTTTGTGAGGCAGTTTCTTCTAACAGACCAAAATACACCCAAAATCAAGTGTGTGGCTCTGTTCTATTCACCAGTCTAATCATATATATAGAGAGAGAGACAGATAGATAGAGGTAGATATAGATACAGATTTCTTTTTTACTTTCTTCTCCCCCTGGTTTCATCTCTCTTCTGATTTGGCTAGTGTGTATTTTTGTGGAGTCATTGCTACCCTTTTAGTATTTTGTTCTCTCATTCATCTATTCTTATCTGGATAAAATGACAGAAAAACTCACCCTCAAAAAAAGAACAAGAGGCAATACCGAAGGAACATCAGAATGATGATTATCAAGGTGCTAACTGAGCTTGACAAAAGCATGGAAGATATTAGAAAATCTCTTTCTGGAAAATAAAATCCCTTTCTGGAGATATAAAAGAATAAAAATCTAACCAACTTGAAATTTTAAGAAAAGCTATTAATGAAGTGCAATAAAAAATGGAGGCTCGGGGCACCTGGGTGGCTCAGTTGGTTGAGCAACTGCTTTCGGCTCAGGTCATGATCCAGGAGACCCGGGATCGAGCCCCACATCGGGCTTCCTGCTCGGCGGGAAGCCTGCTTCTCCCTCTTTCAGTCCCTCTGCTTGTGTTCCCTCTCTAGCTGTGTTTCTCTCTGTCAAATAAATACATAAAATCTTAAAAAAAAAATGGAGGCTCTTACTGCTAGGATCAATGAGGCAGAAGAGAGAATTAGTGATATAGAAGACCAAATGATGGAAAGTAAAGAAGCTGAGAAAGGGAGACAGAAACAACTACTGGACCACGAGGGGAGAATTTGAGAGATAAGTGATACCATAAGATGAAACAATATTAGAATAGTTGGGATCCCAGAAGAAGAAGAAAGAGAGAGAGGGGCGGAAGGTATATTGGAGCAATTTATAGCATAGAATTTCCCTAATTTAGTCAAGAGAAAAAGCATCAATATCCAGGAGGCACAGAGAACCCTCCACAAAATCAATAAAAATAGGCCCACATCCTGTCATTTAATAGTAAAACTTACAAGTCTCAGTGATAAAGAGAAAATCCTGAAAGCAGTGTGGGAGAAGAGGTCTGTCACATATAGTGGCAGAAATAGCACCTATCCATAGAGACCTGGCAGGCCAGAAAGGACTGGCATGATATATTCAGAGCACTAAACGAGAAAAATGTTCAGCCAAGAATACTATATCTGGCTAGGCTGTAATTGAAAATAGAGATATAAAAAGCTTCCAGGACAAACACAAACCAAAATAATTTTCAAACACCAAACCAGTCCTACAGGAAATGTTGAAAGTGATCCTCTAAGCAAACAGAGAACCTAAAAGTAACAGACCAGAAAGAAACAGAGATGATATAGAGTAATAGTCACCTTATAGGCACTACAATGGCACTAAATTCATATCTTTCAATAGTCATCCTCGATGTAAATGGCTAAATGCCCCAATAAAAAGATACAGGGTATCAGAATGGATAAAAAAACAAGACTCATCAATATGCTTTCTGCAAGAAACTCATTTTAGACCCAAAGACACCTCCAGATTTAAAGTGAGGGGGTAGAAAACAATTTACCATGCTAATAGACATCAAAAGAAACCTGGGGTGGTAATCCTTATATCAGACAAATTAGATTTTAAGCCAAAAACTATAATAAGAGATGAGAAAGGACACTATATCATACTTAAAGGGTCTGTCCAACAAGAAGATCTAATAATTTTAAATATCTATGCCCCTAACATGGGAGCAGCCAACTCTATAAACCAATTAATAATTAAATCAAAGAAACATATTGACAATAGTACAATAATAGTAGGGGACTTTAACACCCCCTCACTGAAATGGACAGATCATCTAAGCAAAAGATCAAGCAAGGAAATAAAGGCTTTAAATGACACACTGGACCAGATGGACATCACAGATATATTCAGAAAATTCCATCCCAAAGCAACAGAATACACATTCTTCTCTAGTGCACATGGAACATTCTCCAGAATAGATCACATCCTGGATCACAAATCAGGTGTCAACCGATAGACTGGGATCATTCTCTGCATGTTTTCAGACCACAATGCTTTGAAATTAGAACTTAAATATAAGAGGAAAGTTGGAAATAACTCAAATACATGGAGGCTAAAGAATATCTTACTAAAGAATGAATGAGTCAACCAGGAAATTAAAGAAGAATTTTTAAAATTCATGGAAACAATGAAAATGAAAACACAACTGCTCAAAATCACTGGGACACAGCAAAGGCAGTCCTGAGAGGAAAGTATATAGTAATAGAAACCTTGCTCAAGAAACAAGAAAAGTCTCAAATACACAGCCTAAACCTACACCTAATTAAGCTGGAGAAAGAACCGTAAAGGAAGCCTAAACCCAGCAAGAGATGAGAAATAATAATGATCAGAGCAGAAATCAATGAAATAGGAACCAAAAGAACAGTAGAATATACCAACAAAACTAGTAGCTGGTTCTTTGAAAAAATTAACAAGATCAATAACCCCTGGCCAGATTATCAAAAAGAAAAGAGAAAGAACCCAAATTAATAAAATCATGAAAAAGAGGAGAGATCACAGCCAACACTAAAGAAATACAAACAATTATAAGAATATATCATGAGTAACTATACACCAGCAAATTTGACAATCTGGAAGAAGTATATGTATTCCCAGAGATATATAAACTACCAAAAGTGAACCAGGAAGAAATAGAAAACCGGAAGAGACCCATAACCAGGAGATCTAAGCAGTCATCAAAAATCTCACAACAAACAAGAGCCTGGGGCCAGAAGGCTTCCCAGGGGATTTCTACCAAACATTTAAAGAATTAATCCCTATTGTCCTGCAACTGTTCCAAAAAATAGAAATGGAAGGAAAACTTCCAAACTCATTTTATGAGGCCAACATTACCTTGATCCCAAAACCAGGCAAAGATCACATCAAAAAGAAGAATTATAGACCAATATCCTTGATGAACACGGATGCAAAAATTCTCACCAAAATATATATATATATTTTAGTCAATAGGATCCAACAGTACATTGAAAGGATTATTCACCACGACATAGTGGGACTTATTCCTTTGTTGCAAGTTTGGTTCAACATCTGCAAATCAGTCAATGTGATACAGTACATTAATAAAAGAGAAGAACCACATGATCCTCTAAATAGATGCTGAAAAGGCATTTGACAAAATACATCATCCTTTCTTGATCAAAACTCTTCACAGTGTAGGGATAGAGAGTACATACCTCAATATCATAAAAGCCATCTATGAAAAACCCACAGTGAATATCATTCACAACAGGAGAAAGCTGAGAACTTTTCTCCTAAGGTCAGGAAGAGGGCAGGGCTGTCCACTATCACCACTGCTATTCAGCATAGTACTAGAGAGCCTAACCTCAGCAATGAAATGAAAGGCATCTGAATTGACAAGAAGAAATCAAATTCTCACTCTTTGCAGATATAAAACTTTATGTGGAATACCCAAAAGATTCCACTCCAAAACTGCTAGAACGCATACAGGAATTCAGTAAAATGTCAGGATATAAAAGCAATGCACAGAAATCAGTTGTATTTCTATACACCAACAGTAAGACAGAAGAAAGAGAAATCAAGGAGTCAATCCCATTTATAATGGGGAATAAACCTAAGCAAAGAGGCAAAGAATCTGTACTCAGAAAACTATAATGTACTCATGAATGAAATTGAGGAAGACAAAAAGAAATGGAAAAATATTTCATGTTCATTGATTGGAAGAACAAATATTGTGAAAATGCCTATGTTACCTAAAGAAATCTATACATTTAATGCAATTTCTATCAAAATATCATCGACTTTTTTTTTTCAAAGAAATGGGACAAATAACCCTAAAATTCATATGAAACCAGAAAGTACCCAGAATAGCCAGAGGAATGTTGAAAAAGAAAACCAGAGGTTGGTGGCATCACAACTCCAGACTTTAAGCTCTATTACAAAGCTGTCATCATCAAGACAATATGGTACTGGCACAAAAACAGACACATAGATCAATGGAACAGAATAGAGACCCCAGAAATGAACCCTCCACTCTATGGTCAGCTCATCTTCAATAAAGTAGGAGAGAATGTCCAGTACCAAAAAAGACAGTCTTTTCAACAGTGTTGGAAAAATTAGACACCACATGCAGAAGAATGAAACTGAACCATTTCCTTACACCACACACAAAAATAGACTCAAAATGGATGAAAGACCTCAATGGGAGACAGGAATCCATCAAGATCCTTGAGGAGAACACAGGCAGCAACCTCTTCAACCTCAGCTGCAGCAACTTCTTCCAAGAAACATCACCAAAGGCAAGGGAAGCAAGGAAAAAAATGAACTATTGAGACTTCATCAAGGTCAGAAACTTTTGCAAAGCAAAAGAAACTATCAACAAAACCAAAAGACAACTGGCAGAATGGGAGAAGATATTTGCAAATGACATATCAGATAAAGGGCTAGTATCCAAAATCTATAAAGAACTTACCAAACTCAACACCCAAAGAACAAATAATCCAATCAAGAAATGAGCAGAAGACATGAACAGACATTTCTCCAAAGAAGACATCCAAATGGCCAACAGACACATGAAAAAGTGCTCAACATCCCTCAGCATCAGGGAAATACAAATCAAAACCACAGTGAGATACCACCTCACACCAATCAGAATGGATGAAATTAACAAGTGAGGAAACAACAGATGTTGGTGAGGATGCAGGGAAAGGGGAACCCTCCTACATTTTTTGTGGGAATGCAAGCTGGTGCAGCCACTTTGGAAAACAGTACAGAAATTCCTCAAAAATTTGAAAATAGAGCTACCCTATGACCCAGCAATCATACTACTGGATATTTACCCTAAAGATACAAATGTAGTGATCTGAAGGGGCACATGCACCCAAATGTTTATAGCAGCAATGTCCAAAATAGCCAAACTATGGAAAGAACCTAGATTTATATCAAAAGATGAATGGATAAAGAAGATGTGATGATATATATATCACATATATATCACATATATATCACATATATATCACTATATATACCCTATGACCCAGGATATATATCAGGTATATCACATATATATCACTATATATATGTATATATACATGTGGAATACATGCAGCCATCAGAAAGAATGAAATCCTGCATTTGCAATGACGTGGATGGGACTAGAGGATATTATGCTGGGCAAAATAAGTCAATCAAAGAAAGTAGTTATCATATGATCTCTCTGATATGAGAAATTTGCAAGGCAGGGTGGGGGGTCGTGGGGGATAGGAAGGGAAATAATGAAACAAGATGGGACTTGGGAGGGAGACAACCATAAGAGACTCAATCTTAGGAAATAACTTGAGGGTTGCTGGCAGGTGAAGGGATGGGAGTGATAGGGTGGCTGGTTATGGAAAAATAAAAATTAATTAGAAAATTATAAATTAAGAAAAAGATAGATCTCAAAAATGAGAACAAAAATACATATGTGAAAACAATTCACATATAATCTTATAGTATCTGAACCCCTCACAGGAGGCTATTAGGAGAATATCACTTTAAATAGAGATTCCTCTTTTAAAAGACTCAAATTGATGGACTTACCTGAAACCTTTCCCCCATGTTATGGTGACAATTTCTTTTATCTCTTAACTAACTGCTTTGGGGAACATTTCACACTAAGTTACTCTCTAGCTTTGAAGATAATGCCTTGATCACACCTTTCTAAAATGTAGCTTTTCAGTAGTCCTACCCAGAAAGGGAGTAGTCCAGAGAATGACCTTATTAAAGAAATTTCACCTAGTACCATATCCCAGCCCCAACAATACAGCATCAAGTAATGAAGACATCACCTGACAATAGGCAATTTATGGGTAAACATTGTTATTTTTTAATAGTTACTGGGTTCTGTAGATTATATAAATGTTATATATAAGTTATTAATAACTTTCATGATAAGATTATGAGGTATACATCAGTGTTACCATTTTAGATGGGGAAACTGAGGATGGGAGATAGAAAGTAACTTAGCTAGTGAAGCTTTGAAGTGACCCAGTGGACATTGAAATTCAGGTCTATCTGGCTATGAAACCCAAACCCCAAACTCTTCCCATTATACTACCCAGACTTATACAACTCCAGATGCCTCACCTCATAGAGCCAGACCTTTGAACATCCATGACCCAGCACACACTTGCGTCCTGTCCTTGAATTTGGTCAACTTCAACCACCTACTCATTCAGCCTCTGATTGCTTAAGACCCACTATTTCCAACTGTTCAACCCATAACCACCTGGAGAATAATTTATAGGAAACATGAGCTAAAGCTTAATATGTGTCCCTGAGTATGTGTGTTGGTGGGAGTAGGGGGAGTTAGAGGGAGACTAGGAAATACAGTGGGAAAAAAGCTTGTAGTTTGGGCCTCATAGCTAGACATACTTGCATTTAAAGCTCAACTCTCTCACTCCACAGTATCCTTAGTTAAGTGACTTCACATCTCTGAGCCTGATTTCCCCATTTATAATATTACATCCCCACTTAAAGACTCACTGCCATTGCTTGTTGAAATTGAAGCTGAAACATGACAGCAGACACAGAAACTCAGAGCTCCATCTGGCATTCTTGCAGCCCAGAATGAGAACTGAAAGCCTGGTGGCAAATGTATATAGCTGCCTATTTTATGATGGCCGGGGAGCTGGGGTTAGTTACATTTTTAAGTGGTCACATTTTGTATGCTTATACAAGTACCTACACAATATCCCTCATTTATCTCTTGGCCTGAAAATCCTGAAATATATATTACTTGATCCTTCAAGGAAACCACTGTGCCATTTTTTTCATCCCTCTATGGCAGATCAGAAAACCAAAGCTGTCAGTTCTTCTCTTCTGTTTCCAATTAGCAGGATGGGGGTTTGAATTCCAGCAGTGTCTTTCTGGAATGCATGCTCTTAACTGCTCAATTGTACCACGCTTGAGAGATGAGGAACATCTATCTTTGACTATGACTCTGGGGGAAAAATCCAGTTAAAACTCATGCTCACTAGCTAAATACTCATAAGCAGTAAATAATTTAATTTCAGAGACTGACTTAGGACCAGTTGAAAAAGCAGAGTTCTGTCACAGGGAAAAAATAGCTTTAACAACAACAACAAAAAAATGATCCTTGAAAAACCTTAAAAGCAAGAACAGTGGGGCTAAAGTCAAGGTAGAACTCTCATGGGATACATAGACAGGGACAAAGGAAAGGAAACCTGGTCAACATAATATCTTCTGGATTTCACCAAATCTCGAGGACTCAGAATTTCTCAGAGAGAAATTCCATTTTTTTTTCCTCCAGGAGCCAAAGATCAGAATAAGATAATGATCCAATGAGGCTGCACAGAGAGACCAAAGAAGTATGTCTGGGTCTCACCAACCCTCAGACCAGTGCCAATGAATGATCACCTAACACAGCCACCGAATAGCTACATTGAGCTTCCAGACCAGTTCTGAAACCAGCATCCAATGATGTATCTTCCTTTGCACTTGTATCCTTCATGCATAAATATTTTCTACTCTTGTACTTTTTCTTAGTCTCTTATTCAATGTGCTATGCAATGCTTCAAGAGACATTAAATTTATGAAATAGAAGAAACCAGTACTCCAGTACTTCCTTAAGTGGAGAGAGAAAACCTCTGAAGATCGATAGTTCTGGAGACTGCAACTGTGGTGAGCAGTGAACAGCCGTCTTTGGTCAAGGTAGCTGGTGCACAGAGAGGTGGAGAGAATCTGAGGACAGATATTTGGCTGCCCACCAACCAGGCGCGGTTGCCTCCTCTCGCTTTCCATCACAAAAACAGGGTCCTGGGTTTTCCAGCCCTTAGGTCCAGCTCACCTACTCCTGAAGCCAATCTCAGGAATGCCTCAAAGGGAAAGCAGAAGCTATAGGTGAAGAGGGGGAAATGGAAGAAGGAGGGCAATGGGTCTCAAAAAGAGAGATTCAGAACAGAGCAGAGGGAGCCTGGATTTTCCTGACCTAAGGAGCCTCAGTGACACCATTGGTAACATGGACACAAGGTTCTCTACCTAGAGGGATTTTATTACATTAGAAAAAGTGAAATATTTTTAGTCCTTTTCCCTTTGGTATTAGAAGTCTTCATAAATGCTAAATCCATTACACCGAAATTCTTTCAGGTACCCCATTCTTCTATTAAATGTCTCCAAGGAGGATCATGCAATCCTCCTTAATAAGGCACTAATTGCATCCTAACCTCTTCAAGAAGTTCTGGTGTGTGTCTGCACATTACACAGTACAGAAAATAGGAAAGAGGCCAGGTTAAAATTCCCTTCTGCCTGAGTGTGTTCTGAAGTTAACAAAGGACTGCTCTCCTCTGTAATGAAAGCCTGTTCTCTGGACCCAACAGTCAGATGCCTGCTTTTGCCAACAAGGCAAGGAGACACTTTGATTTCCACCATCACTAACTGCTTTGGCAGGAAGGTTTTTGTTTGAACTCCACTTTAGAAAGGAAAAAAAGACCAGTAAAGAAAAATCGCGATTTCCCCCTTTTTAACGCATTTCCTCTGGTTTATTTTTTTAGACAAATAAAAATTTAAAAAGGGAAAAGGAGATCAATAAAATGCTGTAAGCTCAAAATTATTGATCCTTCTCCAAAACTCTGTTTGATATCAAAAGAAATTTATTACAGAGAGCAAAAAAATAAATAAATAAAATAAAACAAAAGGTGAAATTCCTAAATAGTTGAAGAAAATTAAGTTCTATATGTTTATAGAGAAAGTTCAATATTCTGGCTGAAGAAACTTAAAACCATACGGTTTTTGTTTTAATTTATTTTTTTAGTTCTGTTTTTCTCTGTCTTTGCTCCATTGTGACCTCAGGTAGCAGTACCTGGAAGTTCTTGGACCTCATGGAATCGTACCTCTTTCTATCATACTGAAGAAGATTATTTCCAGCTCAACACAAAACATAAACAAATTCATGCTCTACAGACACAGAAGTCTTAAACAAATGAAATAATTCTCCAGCTAAGATGACCTTCAAAGGCCAGTTTGCTGCATATTTGTCTTTTTCCCCTTTTTCTTAGGTAATTGGGACAATTTGCAACAACTCTTATGATGCCAGCATAAGACCAGTCCAGTAAAGGGTATCAGCTTGCCTATAGTTCTGAAAGAAATGGATTCAAACTGTCTTTACTCGCCCACATGGTCCACATTTTCCCCACAAATTCATCCTGTATGGCACCACCAAGGCAAGTGGTAGAAACAAATTTCAACCATTTCCTGTGGAGGACTTGGACCAGCTTTCCATTGTCTGTGGTGAGGAAGGCCCTTATGGAGATGCCATTTTGGATGTATGCCCACAGTTGACCTAATTTCTAGGAACTTCCTCAGAAACTCGCAGTTTCTACTGCTCAGTTGTCACACAATGATTGTTCCTCTCAATGCTCTTCTGTGTGCTTCAGTTTAGTTCATCTCTACAAGGTCAGCAGTCTTATTTGCTAAGATGTCCCACTCTAGGGACTGGCAGGGAGAGAAACAGAAGCTTGGGCAGTTTGTTGGGGAGTAGGAACCTTGCTGAAGGAGACTGAAGGTCTGCTTTGTGGGTTTAATGAATGAGTTTGCAACTACTGTATTGAGATATGATTGAAATGTAGAATGCTGTACATGTTTCATGCGTACCACTTAGTTTGGGGTAAGTGTATACCAATGAAACCATCACCACCATAAACATACCCATCATCACCTAAGTTTATTCTCACCCTATTACTATTTGTGTGTGTTAAGAACACTTGACATAAAAAAAATTTAAAAAACACTTGACATTTATTTATTTATTTGACAGAGAGAGAGAGATAGATCACAAGTAGGCAGAGAAGCAGGCAGAGAGAGAGAGAAGAAGCAGGCTCCCCGCCAAGCAGAGAGCCCGATGCGGGCCTCAATTCCAGAACCTTGAGATCATGACCTGAGCCGAAGGCAGAGGCTTTAACCCACTGAGCCACCCAGGCGCCCAAGATCTACCTTTTTAGCATTGTTCTTTCATGGCTCTTAGCAAGATTGTTTTTCCCAACTTTTCACATCAAAGGTTCAGATGGCTTTTTGTGTTTTTGCTCAAAAATGACAAACACACGAAATGACACACAAGTTTGGGAAAAGGAGATTCTAGACCTAAGTCTCTGTCCCCCTCTCTTCTGATGACTCTGTACCACCTCTGCCTTTCCCTCAAAACCTCCCAGGGGACGTGTGTTCAGTCTGGGTGCAAGGAGTTGTCCCGCAGACAGCATATTGCCTTCTACAGATTGGAAAAGATTGTCCTTTGGTTTTCCTCTGCAGAGGCTCTGGCAGATGGTGGATCAGCCTGAGGCTTCACAAGAGCCTTTGCTTAAGAAGAGTCCCCTGGTATCCCTCCACCTCGTTCTCTGGAGAATGCCCGTCAGGCTGGTCCCATCTGCTCCCACTGTTTTCCAGAAACTGTTTATGGGCTTCACATAGGGCTGCTGGGTGTCTGGGAGCCTTTTCTTGACTATTTTGCTTATGCTCATTTCCTTCCTTGGCTCTCTATAGAACAAATATTTTAGCATCTCCTTCAATTAAACATTTAATAAGAGAAAAACCTCATCATTTTCCCACCACCCAATCCTCCCTTCAGCCTATGTCAGTAGTCTGCCTTCCTTCCTCTTACAAGAACCACACCCTCTTGGCTGCTAGCAAAAGCCAGATCTAAATTTGAACATGGCACCCCAGCTCATTGAGACTTCTCAAGGACTTTGCTCTGGGTAAATGAGCTTCTCAGTTATCCCCTCTTTCTTAGGCATCGCCAAACTTGCCCTCCCTGGTGTGCAAATGGGCATTCTCTGGCATACTGTTTTACATCGCAATAAAATCCACCTGAAAGAACCAGTTACCATCCAATAATTGTCCTTCCTTAGTAGCAAAACTCCCCAAATAATGTTTGATACTATTTCCACTTCTTCACCCGAAGTGCCTTTTTGGACTTTACTCCATTCTATTCCCTGGCCCTCTGTCTGTATTACACTACCTTGTGGAAGTGACCACCTATATCTGGATTATAAAGCTTCATGGGTAATTTCCCATTCTCATCTTCATTGGCCTTTCAGTGGCACGGGACATAGTAGATCTTCCTTCTTGCGGCATTTTCTTCATCTGGCCCCATTGCAGGCCTTTGGCTCATTTTATTGCCCACACATGCTCTGCATACATAGCTGGCCCCTCCCTCTCTTACCAGTCTTTACAGATGCTGGCATTTCTCAAGTTTATTCCTTGACTGCCCCCCTTACCTCCATTAAACTCTCTCTCTCTCTCTCTGATTAATCTCATTTGGTCCCCAAAACATGTTTGTATCTCCAACTTCTTCCTAGAGCACCAGGAGTATATCTACCTCCTCACCTAAAACTAAATTTCCAAAAACAAACTTCTAAACTACCTGGCAATTGATTTTATCTCTAGCTCCTCTATTTCAGTAAAAATGTTACACCATTCTCTTTGTTGCTTAATCTCATATGGAATTTGAGACTAATTTCCCATGTCCCATACTTCAGCCCATGAGTTGGTGCTCGTGGCTTCAGTTTCAAAAAATTTCCCCAGTACAACTAGAGTATTTTTCACATCCTTCACCACTAGACACTGTCATGAGCCACCATCAGCTCTTACCTGAATTACTTTGTCCTGCTGCACTTTTGTTCTCTGCATGGCAACTGGAATGATCTTTAGCAACAAATCCTCCAAGAGCTTTCCTTCATGCTGAGACCTTAAACTCCTAAAATCATGTCCTATAAGGCCTTATTTAATCTCTTTTCCATTTTCGTTGTTCTGCATGAAATCCCCACTCCTTTACCCAAATCCTCCCATGCCTTGCTCCCTCATCTCATTGCAAGTCCTCCTCAAATTTTACCTATTTGGAGAGGACTTCTGTAATGTCCCAACTCAAGATGATCTGTATATACCCCTTTATCCTATTAAAGTTTTCTTTACAATGCTTGCTATCTGAAATTATAACATACTTATATAAAATTATAATTTAAAATATTCTCTCAGGGAAGAAAGTCTTCTCTCTTCCTTACACTGAATCCCTTGGCCCCAGAATGATCCTTAGCACATATTAAGTGTTCAATATGAACGTGTTGGAAAGAAAAAGGCTAGAGAAATGAATTTAAATACACTATGACCCATGCGATAGATCACTTAATGTGTCTGAGTTGAGGAGGAGCCTGTATATCAGGTTGATATTAAGCATAAAAGATTGACTCTTGTGATAATCATGGTATGCTCACCCAATATTAGCCTCCTAAATGAGCCAGAAATGTAGTGAGTTTTTTTTTTT
>PITA01022444.1:0-30356 GCA_004023965.1 Spilogale gracilis | reverse complement strand
AATTGGTGCCATCCCCTTCTGATCACTTTTACTGAAAAAGGAAAAACTTATCCAGACTGGACTAGGGGGATTCAATGGGGCCTTAGGTTCTACAAAGAATATAATGATGATGGCTTACTATTTACCATTAAACTCAAAATTGAAAACCCCCTCACCCGACCAATAGGACCCAATGAGGTCTTACCAGACCAAAAAGCCCCGACCCACAAACTACCCGTACCCAGTACAACCAAACTCATTGCAGCCAATGTGCCGACCAGCGGTCCCATCAGCTATCCACCCCAAAACGCCTTGGGTAGCCTCTCCCCAAAAACGGGAACGGGAGATAGACTTCTTAACCTGGTAATAGGAGCTCATAAAGCTCTCAATTACTCTGACCCCACGCAAGCCAAAGATTGCTGGCTCTGCTTAATATCAAGTCCCCCTTATTATGAAGGCATAGCAATTGTCGCTAACTACTCCAGCCACACTACTCCCCCGACTGCATGTATTGCCTCTCCCAGCCATAAGCTAACCCTCTCTGAAGTATCGGGTCTAGGGCTATGTTTAGGCAAGGTGCTGGCCTCTCACCAGACCTTATGTAATACAACTGTTCCGGTTTCCCCCGATATACATTATCTAAAAGCACCCAATGGGACTTATTGGGCATGTAATACGGGTTTAACGCCCTGCATATCTGCCCAGATATTAAACACCACAACTGATTACTGTGTGCTTGTCCAACTATGGCCTAGAATCACATACTATGACTCAGAATCCATACTCGACCTCTACGAGGAAAAAGGCAAGTACCGGAGAGAGCCCATTTCTTTGACAATAGCCCTTCTGCTGGGAGTGGGGGGAATAGCGGCTGGGATTGGCACAGGAACTTCAGCTCTGCTTCAAAGTGGCCAGCTTATGCATCTGCAGGCATCCATGACTGCAGACCTGGAAGCCATAGGAAAATCAATTACGGCCCTAGAAAAGTCCCTTACCTCCCTCTCCGAGGTGGTTTTACAAAATAGAAGAGGATTAGACCTACTGTTTTTAAAAGAGGGGGGATTATGTGCTGCACTTAAAGAAGAGTGCTGTTTCTATGCCGATCAGACGGGGATAGTTAGAGAAAGCATGGACAAGCTAAGAGAAAGAATGGCCCAAAGAAAGAAAGAATATGAGTCTCAACAAGGATGGTTCGAAGGTTGGTTCAATAGGTCTCCTTGGTTCACCACGTTGCTATCTACAATCATGGGACCCCTCATCATACTGATCCTGATTTTAACTTTCGGCCCCTGCATCCTAAACAGGCTAGTGCAGTTCATAAAGGATCGCTTGTCAGTCATTCAGACCATGGTATTAACCCAACAGTACCATCTCCTCAAACAGACAGAGCCATCGACAGGCCTGTTACATGAACGAGACAAATGGATATAAGATTCTATCCATGGTAAAGAAAAAAAGGGGGGAATGAAAAGACCCCCGCTACAGGACAGGTTAAGGACAGGACTAGCTGGCAGATGAGAAAGGAAACCCATGGTAAATTCCTGGCTGACTGCTGACCGCTTATTTGTCTGTCTGTAGCCACCTTGCTGCAGGACGCAGCACCCCCCCCCCCCAACGTATCTCTTACTAGCCCAAATTAGGACAGGCACCTCCCCTTCAATTGATTGGTAAAATTATATGACTAAGTGTAAAATGATTGGCTGCCTGCGCGCAGACTTTAATGCAATGCTTTAAATCTATTGGTTACTAATGCGCGGGCTTTAACGTAATGCTTTAAATCTATTGGTTACTAATACGCAGACTTTAATGTAATGCTTTAAATCTATTGGTTACTAATGCCCGGGCTTTAATGTAATGCTTTAAATCTATTGGTTACTAATACGCGGGCTTTAATGTAATGCTTTAAATCTACTGGATACTAATATGCGGGCTTTAATGTAATGCTTTAAATCTATTGGTTACTAATACACGGGCTTTAATGCTTTAAATCTATTGGTTACTAGTGCGCGGGCTTTGCTGTAACGGATAGCAGTGTCCTATATAAGGTCCCCCACACGAGAGCTCGGGGCTCTCAGCGGCAGACTGCTTTGAGGCTGCGCTGTGAGACCGACCCGGATCGAATAAAACCCTTTGCATCTTGCATGAGATCGTCTCTTGGTGTCCTCCATCCAGCTCTCCATCCCTTTTCACTACTAAGTATTTACTCAAAGAACATAAAAATACTGATTTGACACATACACCCCAATGTTTATAGCAGCAGTATTGACAATCACCAAATTATGGAAAGAACCCAATTTCATCAACTGATGAATGGATAAAGAAGTTGTGTGTGGGGCTTGTGTGTGTGTCTGGATATATATATATAAAATGAAGTACTACCCAGCCATAAAAAAGAATGATATCTTGCAATTTGCAATGATGTGAATGGAGATAGATGTATGCTAAGCGAAATAGGGAAAGACAAACCACCGTTGGATTTCACTCATAAGTGGAATTTAAGAAAGAAAACAGATGAACCTAAGGGAAAAGAAAAGAGAGGCAATCCCTAATTCAGACTCTTCACTGTAGAGAACAAATTGAAGGTTGCTAGAGAGAAGGTGGGTGGGGGGTGGGTTAAATGGGTGATGGGAATTAAGGAGAACACTTGTTGTGGTGAGCACTGGGTGTTATATGTAAGTGACGAATCACTAAATTCTAACCCTGAAACTAATAATACACTATATGTTAAGTAAACAGAATTTTATTTTTTTAAAGATTTTATTTATTTGATAGAGAGATCACAAATAGGCAGAAGTAGGCAGAGAAGGGGGGGGCAGCAGGCTCCCTGCTGAGCAGAGAGCCCTATGGACCCTGAGATCATGACCTGAGCCGAAGGCAGAGGCTTAACCCTCTGAGCCACCCAGGTGCCCTAAGTAAAGGGAATTTTAATACAAACTTGAAACAAACAACAACAACAACAAAAACTGGGACATAGCAAAGCAGTGCTCAGTGGGAACCATATAACTATGAACACCTACATTTAAAAAAAGACCTCAAATCAATATACTGTTCCATTTTAAGAAACTTGAAATAGAAGAGTAACTAAATCCAAAGTGGTCATAAGGAAATAATAGAGGTTAAAATGAAAATGAATGGAATAGAGAATAAAAATACAATACATAATATCAACAACAGCAACAGCTGGTTCTTTGAAAAGATAAGCAAAACTGACAGGCCATTATTTAAACTGAATAAAAAAGGAAGACTCAAATTAAAAATCAAGCATGATGGGAGGGGTATCATGACCACACTGCAGAAAGAGAATGTTAAGGGAAAACTGTAATCAACTGTATACCAAGAAACTGGATAATTCAAAAGAAATAGAGAAAATTCCAGAAAGAGACAAACTACCGAAACAGACTCAAGAGAAAACAGAATATCTAAATGAATCTATCAAAAGAAATGAGACTAAGGCAATTAAAAAAAAAATTCAGACAAAGAAAAGCTCAGGACCAGATGACTTCACGGTAAATTCTACCAAATGTTTGACAAAGAAATAACACTAGCCCTTTACAATGTATTCCAAACAAAAAGAAACATTTTCGAACCCATTTCATAAATCCAATATTACTTGGATTATCAAAACCAGAAAGACACCAGAAGAAAACTACAGACTAATTTCCTTATTATACATGCAAAATCCCCCCCCCAAATACTAGCAAACAGAATACACAAACATACAAAAAAAATTATACACCACGAACAAGGCAAGGTTTATCCTTGTATTGCAAGGGTAGTTCCACATAAGAAAAGTAATACAAATGCATGACATTAGTTGAACACAAAATTGAATTCAATTTTTTTTTCATGGACTGTGCTTTTGCTGTTAACTAAAAACTCTCATCACTAAAAAATAAATAAAAACTAATCACTAAATCTGAACGAATGATTTTCTCCTGTGTTTCCTTCTACTTATGTATTTCGCATTTAAGTCTATAATCGATTTTGATTAGATTAACTTTTGTGAACGGTATGAGGAATATGTTGAAATTATTTCTTTTTTTTCTTTTTTGCATACAGACATCCAATTATTACAAATGATTTGTTGAAAAGACCATCTTATCTTCATTGAATTATCCTTCACCTTTATGGAAAATCAGCTGAATATATTTGAGCTGGCCCATTTCTGGGCTCACTGATTTAGGTCTCTATTCATCCTTTACCAGTCTGGATTACTGTACCTTTATAGTCAGTCTTCAAATGGCCTAGAATTGTTCTGGATATTCTACTTCTTTTCTCTTTCCATATACATTTAAAATCAGCTTGTCCATGCCTACACAAGACCTTGCTGTTGACCAGGATTGTGTTCAACCTATAGCTCAAATCAGAACACTGTTAAGTTTTATAGCTCTCCATTTAATAAGATCTTTGATTTCTTTCAACAGCATTTTGTAGTTTTCTGCATAAAGATTATGCACAGATTTTACTAAACGTATACCTAAATATTTCATTTATTAGTGCTATTATAAATGGTATTCTTAAATTTCATATTCCAATTGGCTATTAAATTTGGTATATAGAAAAGTGGTGTTTGGAAATTGAATTTATATGCTGCAACTCTGCCAAATTTGTGTATTAGTACTAAGAGTATTTTTGAAGCTTCTTTAGAGCTTTCTACAGAGACAAGGATGTTATATACAGTCAACATACTTCATTTCACATTGAACCACTTTATAATCAACTGTTGAAAGCCAAAGCACAGAGCTAATGTTGAAAATAGCAAATGAAAAGTAACTCGTCAGATGCAAGGGACCCTCAGTAAGATTAACAACAGGCTTCTTGGCAGAAATGTCTTAATGCTGAGAGATATCTATAGTTGTAAACACATTTAAAAAAGAAAAAAAGATCTCAGATCAAGAACCTAACCTTAAACCTTCATAAGACGAAGAACAAAAAGTCCAAACCCAGAAGGAACAAAACAATAATGATTAGAGTCAAGATAAACAAAACATATTTTTTAGAAAAACAACAGGAAAAAAAAACACAACAAAACCGGAAGTTTGCTCTTCACAAAGATCCAGACAATTGACAACTGTTCTCTAGATGAAATAAGAAAAAGAAGAAAATACTCAAGTAACTAAAATCAACAATAAAATATGGGAAAGTACTGCCAATTTTACAAAATAAAAAGGATATAAAAAAGTACTCTAAATAATCATATGCTAACACATTGAAGAACCTAGATAAAATTAATAAATTCTTAGAAATACACAACATCCCAAGACTAAACACAGAGAAAGAAAATGTTCATTGATCTAATACTAGGAAGCACATCAAAATCAGTAATCAAAAACCACCCAAGAAAGAAAATCTCAGCGCTAGATGAATTCATTAATGAATTCTATCAATTCCATCATTTGAAGGAGACTTGATATCAAACCTTCTCAATCTTTTCCAAAGAACTGAAGATGGAAAAACTGAAGTTCTCTAAGTGACCAGCATTTCTCTGATATAAAACAGAGGAAAAGACACTACAAGAAAAAACATACACCAGATCACATAGGAATACTGGAGGAAAACTACTCAACAACGCACTAGCCAACAGTATTCAATGGCATATTAAAAGGATTGTACACTGACCAAGTGGAATTGATTCCTGTAATACAAGGATAATTCAACATGTGACAATCAATGTAACACAAACATTAACATAATAAAAAGAATATGATCATCTAACTTGAAGAAAAAAACACTTGACAAAATTCAATATGCCTCAAGAAAAAAAAAAACACCTAGGAAAGAATCTCGCAATAATAAAAAGCTATCTATGAAAAATCCATAGCTAACTTTGTTCTAGGCATGGAATGACTGACAGTTTCACCTCCAAGATTAGGAATAAGACAAAGGTGCCTACTCAAGCAACTTCTACTCAACACAATATTGGAAGTCCTAGCCAGAGCAATTAGGCAAGAAAAATACATAAACAACAACCAATTCGGAAAAGAAGAAGTAAAATTATCTCTGTTCAGGTGACATGCCAATTTTACAAAATAAAATTAAATGTAAAAAACCCTTATGATTACATGCACACATACAACCTGTTAGAACTAATAAATGAATTCAGAGAAATTGTAGGATACAAAAATCAGTAACAAAAAGTCAGTTGTCCTTCTAAACATTAGTAATGAAAAATCAGAAAATAAAGATAAAAAACTAATTTACAATAGAATTTGAAAGAATAGGGCTCCTGGGTGGCTCAGTGGGTTAAAGCCTTTGCCTTCAGCTCAGGTCATGACCCCAGGGTCCTGGGATCCAGGCCCTCATCGGGCTCTCTGCACAGCAGGGAACCTGTTTCCTCCACTCTCTCTACCTGCCTCTCTGCCTACTTGTGATCTCTCTCTCTGTCAAATAAATAAATAAAATCTTTAAGAAAAAAAGAATTTGAAAGAATAAAGCGCTAAGAAATAAATTTAACTAAAGAGGTCAAAGACTTGTACACTGAGAACTATAAAGCACTGCTATAAGAAATTAAAAAAGAAGGAACCTGGGTAGCTCAGACCATTAACTGTCTGCCTTCGGCTCAGGTCATGATCCCAGGATCCTGGGATCAAATCCCACATCTGGCTCCCTGCTCTGCGAGGAGCCTGCTTCTCCCTCTCCCTTTGCCTCCCTCTTGTGCGCTTGTGCGCACGCTCTCTCTCTCTGTTAAATAAATATATGAAATCTTAAAAAAAATTAAAGAAGATACAAATGCAAATAAAAACATCCGTAATCATGGAACGTAAGACTGAAAATTATTAACATGTCAATATTACCCAAAGCAAATACACAGATTTAATGCAGTCCCTGTCAAAATCCTAGAGGAAATTTTTTAAAAAGAGAAATAGAGAGGTGCCTGGGTGGCTCAGTCAGTTAAGTGTCTGTCTTTGGCTCAGGTCATGATGTTAGGGTCCTTGGATACAGCCTGCATTGGGCTCCCTGCTCAGCGGGGAGACTGCTTCTCCCTCTCCCTCTGCCCCTCTACCTCACTTGTGCTCCCCCTTTCAAATAAATAAAATCTTAAAAAAAAAAACCAAGAAATATTATTATAAAATTTGTACGTATCTCCTGAGACCCTGAAGATATAATGATCTTAAAAAAGAACAAAGCTTGGGTGCCTGGGTGGCTCAGTGGGTTAAAGCCTTTGCCTTCGGCTCAGGTCATGATCTCAGAGTCCTGGGATTGAGGCCCGCATATGGCTCTCAGTGCTGCAGGGAGCCTGCTTCCTCTTCTCTCTCTGCCTGCCTCTGTGCCTGCTTGTGATCTCTCTCTCTGCCAAATAAATAAATAAAATCTTGAAAAAAAAGAACAAAGCTGAAGTCTCATCCTACTTTATTTCAAAATTTACTACCAGAAGAATTCCCAAGTGAAGACACACATCAGTTAAGATGGCAGAATAGGAGGTCCTCTATGCCTATCACCCCTCAGTAACAATAGTAACAATAATCTGGCAGGCATCAAAGTACAATAGAACCTTTGTAGTTTTAAGATCCAGTAGGAAACTAAAATGAGGGACCTGACAGGAGACACATCAGTTCATGTGGCCAGAGATAAACCCACTATTATAAAGATAAAAGGTCAACTCATTAAGAGACTACAATAATTTTAAGTATCTATGTGCTTAACATAGGGTCATCTAATTATAAAAGGAAATATTAACAAGAGTGAAAGGAGAAATAGCAATATAACAATAGTAGTGTACGTCTATATCACACTTATATCGGAGGATAGATCATCTGGGTAGAAAATAAATGATACACTGGACTTGAATAACAGTACAGAGCAAATGAACCTAACAGACATATCCAGGAAATAGTCCATCCGATGGCTGCAGAATACACATTCTTCTCGGTGCACACAGAATACTCTCCAGGACAGATAATATGTTAAGTCACAAAACAAGTTAATGACTTTAAGAAGACTGAATTCATATCAAATTATCTTTTCCAACCACAGTAGAAAAGAATAATAGGAAGAATGCTGGAAAGTCACAAAAATAGGGAAATTGGACATACTCTTAAACAATGGGTCAAAAAGAAATAATAAAGAAAACAGAAAAGTATCTGGGGGCAAACAAATTGGAAAAACAGTATACTGAAACCTAAGCAATGCACCAAAAGTAATTCTAAGGAAGAGTTTATACTGATAAATGCCCAAATCACAAAAATGAAAGCTACACAATTAATCAAACTTTACAGGTCAAGGAACTAGAAAAAGAATAAAAAACTAAACACAAAGTTAGCAGCAGTAAATCAAAATAATCAGAGCAGAAATATATCAAATAGGGACTAGAAAAACAATTTTAGGGGCACCTGGGTGGCTCAGTTGGTTAAGCATCTGCCTTTGGCTCAGGCCATGATTTTGAGGTCCTGGAATCAAGCCCCACGGTGGGCTTCATGCTCAGGAGGGCATCTGTTTGTCTCTCTGCCCCTCCTCCTGCCCCCCGCTTCCACTTATGCTCTTTCTCTAATAAAGTCTTAAACACTTTTTTAAAAAGGTCAATAAAACTGAGTTGTTTTTAAAAACATGAAAACTGACAAATATTTAACTATAGTCTAGTTAGGAAAAACCAAGGAAAAACAAGGACTCATATAAATAAAATTATAAATGAATGAGGGCACATTACAACTGATATCACAGAACTAAAAAGAATCATAGGAGACAACTATTAGGAATTAAAAACCAACAAATTGGATAGCCTAGAAGAAATGGGTAAATTCCTAGAAGCACACAATCCAACAAGACTATATGAGAAAGAAAAATCTGAATAGGCCAATAATGAGTAAGACAGAAGCAATAATCAAAATCCTCCCAACAAAGAAAAATATAAGACTACATGGCTTTACCAGCGCATTCTACTAAACATTTAAAGAAAAAACAATGCCAGCTCTTTATAAACTTTTCCAAAACACTGAAGATAAGGGAGACTCCCAAACTCAATTTACAAGGTCAGCATTACCTTCATAGCAGAACCAAAAGTCACAAATGGAAAGTCAAAAATATATGGAAATTGAACACACTCTTGAACAAACAATAGGCCACAGAAGAAATAAAAAAAGGGCACTACCAGAAAAGAAAATTACAGGCCAATATCTATGATAAACCCTCAACAAAATACTAGCAAACTGAATTCAACGGCATAGTGAAAGAACACACACCATGATCAAGGGGGAATTTATCCTTGGAATGCAAGGATGGCTCAGCATATGCACATCAATGAATGTAATATGCTGCATTAATAGAATGAAAGATAAAACTCATACAATCATCTCAATAGATGCAGAAAAAGCATTTGGCAAAATTCAACATCCTTTCATGATAAGGAAAGGCTCAATAAAATAGATACAGAAGGAAAGTATCTCAATGTAATAAAGGCCATATCTGGCAAGCCCACGCCTAATATCATATTTGATGGTGAAAAGCTGAATGATTTTCCTCTATGATGAGGTATAAGACAAGCATGCCCACTTCTATTCAACATAGTACTAGAAGTCTTACACAAAGCATTAAGGCAGGTACAAGAAATAAAAGGCATCCAAATCCAACAGGAAGAAGTAAACTGCAGATTGTGTGATTTTAACTATACAGCCCTCAAAAAACTACAAAAACCCTGTTAACATGAATAAATGCATTCAGTACAGTTGCAGGATACAAAATCAACATGAAACTATCAACTGTATTTCTACAGATATCAATTAACTACAAGAAAGAGAATTAAGAACACAACGCTATTTACAACAGCATCAAAACCAAGAAAATACTTAGGACGAAATTTAACCTCAATAATGAAACATCTGTTCACTGATAACTATTAGACTTTGATGAAAGGAATTGAAGACACAAATAAATGAGAAAAGATTCTATGTCCATGGATTGTAAGAATTAATATTGATAAAATCCATACCACCTGAAGCAATTTACAGATTTAGTGTCTGTTACTACAAAGCCATAGTAATTAAGCCTGTTTCATTCATGTGAACATGAATGGATACATGAAGAGAAGTTACATACATGGGGACACAATTTTTTTAAGTAAATTACTATCATTGCCATCATAGCGCATCTTAAAATTGATGACATCACATCCTTCCTAGCCAGATCTAAAATGTTTTTACTAATGGTATTTTAAATGCTGTGAAATCTATTTTGTGCAGCTTTGCTTTCCTTTATCCAAATCAGAACACTGCTTCTCCGATTCTCCTCACACTCCTCCAGGATACAGAAAAGGGTCTTTGAAATACAGTGCGCCTGGAACTACCTAGACCTCTCAGTAACACATCAGCTCAGACGTATTGCCAATGTAAACCAATTAACTCACAAGCCACAGAAATCTGACTAGGGCATTTGATTTCAATATGGAATACCTTTCTCCTAAAAGCTTTTAATGTCAATCACAATGTAATTATAAAATATCATATATAACATTCCAGACTAGGAAAAGTAAGAAAGAATAGTCTTTTTGGTAGAACACACACACACACGCACACTCAACTTTATGAATACACTCAAACTTGTCCCAGTAATTGTGCCAGTTTACACCGCTGCCTGCCTTGTGGACATTTCTCTTGCATTATCTCTTAATTATTCTTGGCACTAATGGAATGATTCCAAAATTGTTGTACTGTGGTCTGAATTTGAATTCCTGAGATTGCCAATAATGTTACATATTTTTCACGTTTATTAGCTATCTTTACACCCTGTTTGTCCTTTCTTTCTAATGAATTGTTTGATTTTATATTTGCAATTCTCAGAAGTTCAATAATGTAAGCCTATCTGAATGCCAAATTACATACCAGGAGATGAGCCAGTGAGCAAAACAGTAAAAAAAAACCCTTCTCAGGAAGCATATGTTCCAGTAGAAATGGGCAGACAGTAAACAAAACACAATACGTACTCGATATATGGCATATTAGATAATGAGTGCTTTGAAGAAAAGAAAGGGGGAGAAATGGACTGGTGAGTTTAGCACTGTCATGGGCAGCTGTACCGAAGAGACACGTAAGATCTGTATTCTTTATTTATTGAGGCAAACTCTCTATGACGGATATTTGTAGCAGGTACTATCTCCCACGGTTTATCTTATAACTGTCAAACTCTCCAAACCCATAGAATGGTTCTGTGCAATTTAAAATATGACACAGAATGAAGACCTTCAGAGTCACCATCCATATCCAAGAGAAGAGTAGGACCACACGAGGAAGACCCAGGTATTATTTCTGCACCAACACTCTTCATGTTTACACACTGCATTACTCATAGAATTCATAGCAATACCTTCCTGACTTTTCTTTAAAGTTTACAGACGGTGTGTACATCCCTAAAAATACACAATTTAGTTTTACTAGCTGCTTTACAAAAACTGAATCCCATGGCATGCTATAATCATTTTTCTTCTGCTGTTTTGTTCGATATTGTGTGCAAGATCCCCCCAGGATTTTTCTGTAGTTTATAAGCTAGTACATTATTTCTGATGTGTAACATTCCATCAAATAAATGTAATTTGCTTCTGTACTCATCTGTTGATGGGCATTTGGTTTGGTTCACACTCACTATGCCATGCTCACCATTTTCAAAAGCAATTGTACTAGTTTACATTTCCATACCCAGGGGATGCAGGTCTCGAACGCTCCCCGCATCCCTGATGTGGTCAGAGTTCTTACTTTCTGCCAATTTCATAAATGTAGGGTGGCAATATGACACTGTTTTCATATTCCTCTCAAAACTCATCACATTAAACACTTCTTCCCATGTTTGTTAGGGTAACTGCATTTCCTTTCTGGGGAAGGTTCTGATTAAGTCTTTTGCCCAATTTTTCACTAAACTACCTGCCTTCTTCCTCAGACTTGCAGAAGCACTTTTTAGATTGTAGGTCCTGGTTTTATTTTGCTAACATGCACAGTAAATAGATTCTGCTCTTTTGTGACCTGTATTTTCATAGTTTTTATATAATCCTTTAACACCTAGAAATTGTGAATTTTAACACAGTCAAATTTATCAAATGTTACCTACAAGGCTAAGTGGTTTTTGGTCTTGTGTTTTTCCCTGCCCACAGTGATAAAGATTTTCTCCTATATGATTTTCTAAAATATTTTGTTTCACCTTATACAATTCCACCCCAAATTGATTTCTGCTGTATATGTAAAGTAGGGGTATAAGAAGTCAAGTGTTGATTTGTTTAATTATAGTTACATGAGTACAATTAATTGTATTGATAAGAGTTTCATTCAGTACCAGGCAGAGAAAGTCCCACAACATTGTTTGTTTCAAAGACGTTTTAGGGCGCCTGGGAGGCTCAGTGGGTTAAAGCTTCTGCCTTCGGTTCGGGTCATGATCTCAGGGTCCTGGGATCGAGGCCCACATCGGCCTCTCTGCTCGGCAGGGAGCCTGTTTCCTCCTCTCTCTCTGCTGCCTCTGCCTACTTGTGATCTCTTTCTCTGTCAAATAAATAAATAAAATCTTTAAAAAAAGAAAAAAGAAGAAAAACATTTTAAAAAACACACTTTAAATTATTAATGGGCCTTTGTTGTTTCCACGTAAATTTTATTTTTATTTATATATGTATGTACGTATGTATTTAATTTCCATATAAAGTTTAGAATGAGCTTGCCAACTTTTACAAAAACAAAGAGAAGCCAAATGAGATCACTCATTTGGTAGTATACTGCATCTTTACATATACTAAGAGTATCACTAAGAGTTTTAAAACTCTTTACCCGATCTGTGAATGTGGAATATCTCCCTAATTAAAGTCTACTCAATATCTCTATTTTTTCAAGTTTCTGTCAACCAGTCTTACATATATTTCTAAATGTTCAACCCACTCTATTGCTAGGTACATCTCCACAGTTATTTCTTAGAAAGGACTGTTTGCGAAACACCTTTTGGCTAGTTATTATTTACACACTAGTTTTCCAACTTACTGGTTTCTACTTTTATCTTCATTAAATTATTTTTTTGCTTTGCTTAGTCTTTTTTTTTAAAGATTTTATTTATTTGAGAGAGACTGAGAGAGAGAGAGCATGAGAGGGGGCAGGGTCAGAGGGAGAAGCAGGCACACCGCTGGGCAGAGAGCCCGATGCGGGCCTTGATCCCAGGACCCTGAGATCATGACCTGAGTTGAAGGCAGAGGCTTAACTGACTGAGCCACTCAGCTGTCCCTCATTTTATGGTTTTTAACCTGAATTCAATCTTGACCAAAATTAAGATAAATGATCCCATAATATGCTTTTTGTTTTGGCAAAGAACTTGAACGTTTTTTAATATCAAACTTTCTAAATTATCCTTCAGATCTATCTCTGACAAAATCTGATAATATGTTCTCACAATAGTTGGCTTTAACCCATTTTCATCACTTGCTATGGCAGCCAGGTTTCTCTTACTTCATGTTGTACAGTGTGCTTAACAAAGCCTTTATAAACACATTCAGTAATAGACATGTTTGTTTTATTACGTGAATTTTCTTCTAATAATTATGAAGGGTATATTCTGCCTCTCATGGTCATCTTTATAACCTTATGTAATCCCTTCATCATTTATCTTAAGACAGTATCTAGTAATGCCCTCATACATAATCAATAATATAATTTTCTTCTCTCTCTTCCCATTCATTAACCTCCAGTCTTATATGCTTTTATTTCTTAGTTTTTATCTTTTTTTTTAATGTTGAGTATAACTCTATTATTTGATTTGTCCATTTCAAATGATATACACTCAGGCTCCCAGCTATTAAAGGTGAGAAAGTGATCAAGATTTGCATCCATCCCTTGTGTTAGACTTTCTCCTTCCATGTACTATTGGATATGATATAGTCGTCCTAAACATCCACACAAATAGGGGCTCTATAAGAGAGCGCTAAAATTATTTCATAGTAGACACCTCTAACTAACCACTTTGGATCTAATTTACCCTGAATTCTTTCTACCAGTACTTAGTAACTCACCTGAGGATCTCCTGGTTAAAAACTCTTTCTCTAACAAGCATGGATCTTCTGCTTGCTCCAACCTTAAGATCACTTCTGGTTTTGTATAGCAATACCCTGTAAATGGGAAATAATTTAAGACCTGGGCCTGCTGCATAGGCTTCTAGGATTCTGAACATGAAAGAAGATGCATATTCAGGGATGGCACAATGAAGATGCTCATTTGAAGCTTTCTTTGAAGAGTTGACAACGTTTTGTTTTTTGTTGTTTTTTTTTTTTTGCCCCTGATGCTCAAAAGTATTAAACTCCTTGAGCTAAATCATAAGCATACATAACACTGAACTCAATAGGGATCTCCACGCATTAGGCTTTACAAAGGGACTACATGGGCTTTCACTTCATGCCATGATGGAGCAACAGCAGAGGACAGCACTGCAGGACAAGGATCCCAGAATAAAGGAGAAATGGAGCTTCCGGCCATAATGCAGTACCAAAGCAGAACCCAAAGTCTCATTAAGTTGAGGAGACAGAACCAGAAAGTCAAGGCCAAGCATAACTACCATCCGTGGTGTAAGATACCCGAGACAGAGCTGCCTGACAGAGACCCACAGGCACCTGTAGGAGGGCCACCTGGGGTCTTTGGCCGAAGAAAAGAAACCACCCGAGATGGACCGGAGTGTTCTATTCTTAGCAAAGAATGCTCTCAAAGGGCATTACTGAAACAAAGCCCAACCTGCTGAGGGTTTATCAGAGCCTAGCCAAACGGGGGAAAGTTCTCTCTTGACTTCAGTTCTCTCTCATCTTCCACGTGGGGAATGGGTTCCATGTGCCACCGAGCCAGACCCCATCTCCACGAGGTCAGAAGCTCTTTTGTTCAGGACGTCGCTCTGTGTCACTCTTCATCTCCTATAGATTCATATCCTTTAATAAAGTGGTAAACCTACATGTTTCCTTGAGTCCTGGGAGCTCCAGTAGCAAATTAATCAAACCTAAGGTTGTCTTTGGAATATCCAATCTGTAGCTGGTTGGTCAGAAGCACAATAGCCTGGGCTTGTGATTGGCAACTGCAGTGAGGGTATGGCGGCGGTCTGGTAGGACTGAACCCTTAGCCTCTGGAATTCAATGCTAGCTCCATGTAGATAGCATCAAAATTGAGTCAAATTCCCAGACACCCTGTGTATGTCAGAGAATTGCTTGGTACTATGTGGGAGGGAACTCCCACATTGAAATTGGGTCCACAAATCCTAAGAGAAGTCCCCCTAGCTCCCCTGCCCCACCTTAGCTAGCTCTTTACACTTTTTTTTTTTTTTTTTTTTAAGATTTGTCAGAGAGAGCATGTGAGCATGTACCCATAAGCCAGGTAGGGGCAGAGGGAGAAGCAGGTCTCTGCCAAGCAAGGAGCCCCAGGCGGGACTCGATCCCAGGACCCTGAGAGCATAACCTGAGCCGAAGGTAGACACTTAACTGACTGAGCCACCCAGGTTCCCTGCTTCTTATACATCTTAAAAAATTTAAAAGCACTAGTGAAGTTCAATGTCTAGGGACACAGTTTCACCAAAAGACTGACTTAATTACAGGACTCTGAACATTTCTCTTGCCCTACTCTTTCCCATTAAATGACTAAAGGCCTGTCACTGCAGGTATTTTTACCCAGCACATCACATCCACTTACAACAAAAAATTACAAGACATGCTAAAGGGCAAGAAACACAGTGTGAAAGGATGGAACTGACACCAGCATCAGATTTAAGAATGCTGGAAATATCAAACCAGGATTTTTTTTTTTTAAAAAAACTATGATCAATATGCTATAGGCTTTTTTAAGAAAGATTTTATTTTTTTATTTGACAGACAGAGAGATCACAAGCAGGCAGAGAGAGAGGAGGAAACAGGCTCCCTGCTGAGCAGAGAACCCGACGCGAGCCTTGATCCCAGGACCCTGAGATCATGACCTGAGCCGAAGGCAGAGGCTTTAACCCACTGAACCACCCAGGTGCCCCTGCTATAGGCTTTTTTAGAACATTGGATAATGCTGAAAAATAAATGGATAATGTAAGTGAAGAGTGAGAAAGTCTAACAAAAAAGCAAAAAGAAATGCTAGAGATAAAAAAAAAACCCCACAAACGAAGAATGCCTTTGATGAACACATCAGCAGACTACACACAGCTGAGGGAATCACTGTGCTTGAGAACCTAACACTGAAATTTTCAAAACTGAGTAACAAGGAGAAAAACGACTGGAAAAAAACAAAACCAAAAACAGAATATCCAAGAATGGTGAGGCAACTACAAAAATGTAACATACATGTCATAGGAATACTAGAAAAAGGAGAAAGAGAGAGGGAAAAACTCAAAGCAATATTTAAAGCAATGACTGGGGAATTTCCTTCAAATTGATGTCAGACCCAAAATCACAGAGCTGGGAAGCACAGAGAACACCAACTACAACAAATGCAAAAATTAGAACTACATTTAGGAATATTGTATTCAAACTTTAGAATATCTAAAGTCAAGAAAAAACTTTTTCAAAGATTTATTTGTGGGGGGAGGGATAGAGGGAAGGAGGAAGAGAAACTCAAGCAGACTCCATGCTCAGCATGGAGCCTGATTCTGCGCTTGATCTTATGACCCTTAGACCTGGGCCAAATCCAAGAGTTGGACCCTTAACCAGCCAAGCCACCCAGGCACCTCAAGAAAAAACCTTGAAAAAAGCCAGAGGGGGGGGGAAATACATATCTTACCCAGAGAAGAGCAAAGATAAGAATTAGATCCAGTTTTTCTTTCTCAGAAACCATGTAGTAAAGAGACAGTGAAATAAAATATTTAGAGTACTGGCAGGAAAAAAAAAATCCATCAATCTTGAATTCTGTACCTTGCAAAATTATTCTTTAAAGAAGAAATACTTCCTCAGAAAAACAAAAATTGAGGCAATTTGTTGGTAGTAGATCTACCTTGCAAGAAGTATTAAAAGAAGTTCCTTATGAAGAAAGGAAAATGGTACAGGGGTGCCTGGGTGGGTCAGTTGGTTAAACATTTGCCTTCAGGCTCAGGTCATGATCCCAGGGACCTGGGATCGAGACTTGCACTGGGCTTTCTGCTCACTGGGGCATCTGCTTCTCCCACTCCCTCTGTGTTCACTTACTCACTTTCTCTCTCTTTCGCTCAAATAAATACAATCTTTAAAATAAAAAGGGAAAATGGTACATGTCAAACTCAGATCTACATGAAGAAAGGAAGAAAGTTGGAAGAATGTATAAGTGAGGGTAAAATAAAAGCTTTTGTTTTTCTTACTTTGAATTAACATAACAGAAAAAGTGTGTTCTAAATAATATATCCTATTATGTATGCCTATATGCATATAAGTAAAATTAATGACAGTCATATTCAAAGGAGTAAAAAAGAAGAATTAGGAATATTTTGTTAAGGTACCTACCTATCCTACCTGAGAAACTATAGAGTGTTATGTGAAGCAGACCTGCATTACTTTTAAAACAAAAACAGAAACAAAGGACAAAGGCAAAAAATAGAAAACAGTAACAAACATGGTAGATATTGATCCAACTACATAAAAAATCACTCTGAATGTCAGTAGTCTAAATATATTAATTAAAAGACAAGATTGTCAAGATGAATCAAAAAACAAGATCCAAACATATGTTGTCTTCAAGAAACCCACTTTAAATATACAGACACACATAGATTAAAAGTACAGAGATGGATAAAGATTCACTACACTAACACTAATCAAAAAAATGGGGGAGCAGTTATATTAACTTTCAGAAAAAGGAAGTTTATCAAGGATAAAGAGGGGAATTATGTAATGATAAAGGGGTCAATGTCCAAAAAGATGCAACAATTTTAAAGTGTATGTGCTTAACAACTGAATGTTAAAATACATGAGACAAACACGATAGAACTGTAAAGAGAAATAGACAGATTTATTATTTATTTATTATAATTGGGGATTTCAAAACCCCTTATCACAAATGGATGGACCCACCAGGCAGAAAATCAATACGGGCACAGCTGAATCCAAGGGCACCATCAATCAACTGAATATAAATGACATCTATAGACTACATCATCCATCAACAGCAAATTACACATTCTTCTCAAGTTCATATGGAACATGCTCCCAGACAAGCCACACTCTGGGCAATAAAGCATGCTTTAACAAATATTTACAAAAATAGAAATCATACAATGTATGCTCTCAGATCATAATGGAATTCAACTAGAATTCAGCAGAAAGACAGGTGAAAAAAAAAACCAAAGTACTTGGAAATTAAACACATACTTCTAACTAACACATGGCCAAAGAAGAAAATCTTAAGACAAATTAGGAAATATTTTCACTGAAATAAAAATACAGCTTATTCAAAATTGTGGAATTAGTACTACTTGGAAATTTATAGCAGTGAATGCATAAATTAAAAAGGAGATCTAAAATCAATAATCTCAGATTCTACTATAGGAAACTAGAAAAAGATGAATATATTAAATCCCAACTAAACAGAAGGAAATAAATTTAAAAATTAGAGCAGAAATCAATGAAATTGAAAACAGGAAATTAATGTATAAAACTGATGAAACCAAAAGTTGAACCTATAAAAAGATCAATATAATCAACATGCCTCTACCCAGGCCAAATGAAAAGGATAGAGATGGTATCTCCCTGTCTGATCAGAAATGAAAGAGGGGACATCACAAGAGATCTTGTGGATATTAAAATATAAAAAAGAATACTATCAAAAACTCTATGCCCACAAACACATGAAATGGACCAATTCCTAGAAAGACAGCATCTGCCAAATCTCACACAAGAAGAAAATAGTAACAGGACTATATGTATGAAAGAGATTCAATCCAGAAATAACCACCTTTCAAAACAGAAGTCATCATGCCCAAATGAGTTCACCAGGGAATTCTACCAAACATTTAAGAAGGAAATTACACCAATTCTCCAACAACCTCTTCCAGAGGCAGAAGCAGAGGTAATACTTCTTAACTCACTCTATGAGAACAGCATCCCCTAATACCCAAACCAGAAAAAGGCAGTATAAGAAAAGGTAACTATATGCTAGTATCTCTCATTAACATACATGCAAAAATCCTTAGCAAAATATGAGCAAATCAAAATTTACAGTGTATATAAAAAAATTATACACCATGACCAAATGGTATTATTCCAGGTATGCAAGGTTGGTTCAACATTCAAAAATCAATTAATATAATCTATCACATCAAGAGGGTAAAGAGGAAAAAAGTTCAGTCATAGCAACAGATGCAGAAAAAGCATTTGATAAAATTCAACAATTCATGACACTCAGTAAAATAGGAAAAAAGGGAACTTTCTCAACTTGATAAAATAGCTATAACTTACAGCTAACATCACACTTAACAGGAGAAACTTAAAATTTTTCTGCTAAGAGAAGAAATACAGCAAAATGTCTTTTCTCACCAGTGCTTTTCGACATTATAGTGGAGGTCTTAGTGTAATAAGACAATGGACATAAAGGGCATACAGATTGGGAAGAAAGAAAAAAACTGTCTTTGTTCACAGATGACATGATTATTTAGGCAGAAAATCCAAACAGACCAAAACAACAACAACAACAACAACAACAACAACAAACCAGAATAAATAGGCAATTACAGCAAAACTGCAGGATAGGAGATTCATATACAAAAATGTTAATCACTTTCCTATATAACAGTAATGAACAAATGAAATTTAAAGTTAGAAACATAATGTCATTTCTATGGCATTCCCCAAAATGAAATATTTAGGTATATAAGTCTAACAGAATACGCACAAGAGCTATGAAAGAAAAATCCTGTAAAACTCTGATCAAAGGTAATAAAGACCTAAATAAATGGAGAACTATACCCTGTTCACAGTTAAGAAGACTAATAGCGTCAAGATGTCAATTCCTCACAATTTGATCTATAAATTCAAAGTAATCCCAGTCAAAATCTCAGCAAGTTATTTTTATGGACAGCTACTAAGTGAACCTGCTTACACAGAGATGCAAAAGATGCAGGATACCCAATATAAAACAAGAAGAAAAAGATCAAATTGACACTACCCAAATTTAAGACTTAATATAACTTAGAGCAATCTCAACAATGTCACACGCGGGGAAGTTGGATAAATGAATCACCAGAACAGTATAAGGAGCCCAACAAGACACTCACAAATACACGGTCAACCCATCTTTGACAAAGGCACAAAGGCAACAGAATATAGTCTTTTCAGAAACTAGTGCTCAAACAACTGGATGCTCACGTGTTAAAAAGTCAATCTAGACACAGACACGCATATATCCTTCACAAAAATTTACTCAAAATGAAAAGAAAATTTATTCAAGATGGATTAGACCCTAATATAAAAGGAAAAGCTATAAAACTAGAAGATAACAGAAAAGAAACCCTAATTGACCTTAGATGTGGTGATGACTTCCTAGATACAACATCAAGGAACAACTGGCAAGAAGAACAAGAAGAAGATAAACTGAACTTCATTACAGTTAAGTACGTCTAGTCTGCAAAAGACAAGACTAACAAAATAAGACAAGCTACAGACTGAGAGAAAAATATTTGTAAAAGATACATCTGGCAAGTGGTTATTATCCAGAATATACAAAGAATTCTTAAAAGAACAGTAAGAGAGGGGCGCCTGGGTGGCTCAGTTGGTTAAGCGACTGCCTTCGGCTCAGGTCATGATCCCGGAGACCTGGGATCGAGTCCCACATTGGGCTCCCTGCTCGGCGGGAAGCCTGCTTCTCCCTCTCTCACTCCCCCTGCTTGTGTTCCCTCTCTGGGAACACATATGTGTTTCTCTCTGTCAAATAAATAAAATCTTAAAAAAAAAAAAAGAACAGTAAGAGAACAACCAACCCTATTTAAAAATGGGCAAAAGACCTTAACAGACATCCCAAAGAAGATGTACAGATAGAAAATAAGCATATGAAAAGACGCTCAACATCCTATGTCATTATGAAGTTGCAATTAAAAGAACAATGAGATCACCATTACACACATATCAGAATGGCCAAAATTCAAAACACTGGCAACAGCAACTGCTGGTACAGATGTGGCAACAAGCACTATCAGACAAGGCTGGTGGAAATGCCTACATAACTAAGTACCAAGTGATAGTGAAACTCTTCTAGAGTTTCTAGAAAACAGAACGCATTTCATGAGGTGAGCTTTACTACACTATGAGAAAAGAAATCTCTCTATAAAAAAGTATTTTACAAATACATAATCTTTACAAAAATGTTATTAAATAAATCTAGCTATATGATAGGTAAAAAGGATGCTGCATCATGACCAAGTGGGATTCCAAAACAAATAGAATTCACAATATTAACTGAAAAAGAAAAACCATAAGATGATGTCAATATAATGAAAGAGTTTGAAAAATTTAACATCTGTTGGTTAAATTAAAAATGAGGGGAGGCATGGTGCCTGGGTAGCTCAGTGGGTTAAGTGTCTGCCTTCAGCTCAGGTCATGATCCTGGGGTCCTGGGATAAAGCCCCGCATTGGGCTCCCTTCTCAGCAGGAGCCTGCTTCTCCCTCTGCTCTTCACTTGTGTGCATGCTCTCTCTCTCTCTCTGTTACTATCTGTCTTTCTCTCTCTCAAATAAATAATTAAAATCTTAAAAAAAAATGAGGGGAGAGAACTTCCTTAACCTGATAAAGGACAGGTATGAAAAACCTACAGGAACATAGTACTTTATGGGTTCTAGTTCAAGACAGTGCAGTAGAAGATCCTGTTCACCCACTCCCAAAAGAACACACTGAGTCTATACCTACATATGGAACAATATCCTCTTTTTTTTTTTTTTTACTAATTTTTATTTTTTCCATAACCCAACCACCTGATCCCTCCCCTCCACCTCTGCCCCCACAGTTTGTTTCCTGAAATTAAGAGTCTCTTACGGCCCCAGTACCAAAATACCCTCTTAAAAAAAAAAAAACCCTAAGTGCTGGCTGAGTGATGTATACAGATGGGGCAAAGAGAAGAAAACTACATCAAAGCAGCTAGGAGAGGCTGGGACACAATCTGGTCATGAAACCCACCACCCCTTTAGTGACCCCCAAGTGTGAGGGAGCTCAAAACCTAAGCTTCTCCTGAGGAACTCTGCCCTTTAAGATCTGCACAAGAGCGATGAGCCCTTGATACACACGACTTTGAAAATCAATGGGGGATTTTGTCTTGAGACCCACGAATCTATGACCTGAGAAACGGCTCTTTATAAAAGGCTCTCGGGCTTGGATTCACCCACCCCAGGGCCCAGCACAGAGGCAGACGATGGCGCCCAGACTTCAAGTGAAGAAGGTTCACCTCCTTATATGAGAGCACTGTCCCGATGGGCAGGCACCAAATTGCACACACATCTAGGAGCCTGTGGAACTCTCTGCGAGTGGAGACCGAGGGATACCACCTCTGTGCTCCCCCTATACGGTGCTCCAGAGCACCAGCATCTCCTGGGATGGGGCTTTTACGTGCATCTGGTGTCCTAATTTTTACATTTGCCTCACCGGGGATCCCTCCTGACCACATGGCTCTGCGGACCAGGGAAGCTTGTGTTCCTGGTCCCATGGGGCTGTAATAATTGGTGTCACCCAGAAAGGAGCTCCCACCACTGCTGGCCCACCAAATTGTGTGGCTGCTGCCTGGGGACACCTTACATCACCTAACCCATGTGTAGTGGGGCTTAAGCCCATGGGTCCCATAGGACTATCATCACCAAAGATTTCTTATATAGTCACCACCCCCAGGGAACAGCAATGAGGCAACACACCCAGAAGCTCAGTCCTTCTGTGAAAGAGGCTTACTAGCTAATCATCCTGGTGTGACACGAGAGAGGCAGGTTTCTCATGAAACACACATCCAGGGCTGACTCTACTCCCTTCCAGAAACTTTGGGGGGCAGACACGATCTCATTGCCCCTCTGCCATTCTCCAGAGCACTTGTGTCTCCCAGTAGGAAGTTTTATATGCATCTAATGGCATTCTTCACAGAGACATGACAAACAATCCTAAAATTGGTACGAAACCACAGAAGATTTCAAATGGCCTGAGAAATCTGGAGGAAGAAAAACAAAGCTGAAGGCATAACACTCCTTTTCTTGAAACTGTATCACAATAGTAATCAAAATAGTATGGTATTAGCATAAAAACAGACACGTAGAGAAATGACAGAATACAGAGATCCCAGAAATATACCCACACATATATGGCCAATTAATTTAAGACAAAGCAGCCAGGAATATATAAAAGGAAAAGGACAGTCTCTTAATACATAGTACTGGGAAAACTGGACACCACATGGAAAAGAATGAAACCAAACCACTATCATACAATAATTAACATATAATAATTAATAGAAATTAACACTAAATGGAATAAAGATTTAAGGCCTGAAATTTAAAAACTCGTTGAAGAAAATATATTCAGTACGCTGCCTGACAGAACGTGAAGATTTTTTTAATATGATTTTTAAAACAAAATTTTAAAGCAAAGGGAACAAAAACAGAAATAAAGTGGAATCATATCAAACTAAAAAAATTCTGCACAGCAAAGGAAACCAATCACAGAATGAAAAGGTCCTATACTGAAGAGGAGAATGTATTTGCAAATCATATATCTGATGGGTTAATACCCAAATATGTAAGGAACTCATTCAACTCAATAGCAAAAAACCAAACAATCCAATTTAAAAATGTACAGAAGATATGAACAGATGTTTTTCTAAGAAGACTTACAGATAACTAACAGACACAAGAAAAGATGCTCAATATCATTAATCATCAGGGAAGTGCAAGTCCAAAACAATGAGTTATCATTTCACACTTGTTAGAATGGCTTGTATCAAAAGATAAGAAATAACATGTGTTGGTGAGGATCCTGAGAAAAGGAACATTTGTGCACTGTTGGTGGGAGTGTAGAGCATCCATGTTGAAAATATATGGAGGTTCTCAAAAAACTGAAAATACACCTACTGTATGATCTAGCAATTCCATTCCTGGGTATTTATATGAAAAAAAAAAACAAAACCAAGAACACTAATTCAAAAAGATACATGCACCTCATTTTTTCTTGAGGAATTATTTTACAATACTGAAGATATAAAAATAACCTCAGTGTCCATTGATGGATGAATGGTTAAAGAAATCATCTGTTTTTAGCCAGAAAAACAAATGAAATCTTGCCACCTGCAACAAATGTTGGACCTCGAGGGCATTAGGCTAAATGAAATCAGGCAATCAGAGAAAGACAAATACCATATAATCTCATACATATGTGTTATCTTG
This sequence comes from Spilogale gracilis, assembly GCA_004023965.1. Taxonomy (NCBI): domain Eukaryota; kingdom Metazoa; phylum Chordata; class Mammalia; order Carnivora; family Mephitidae; genus Spilogale; species Spilogale gracilis. The sequence continues at coordinate 6,116 of PITA01022444.1, read as the reverse complement.
AAAACAAAACAAATTCTTGCCAACAAAAAAAGTCAAGTTCATAGCTACTAAGAACAGACCAGTGTTTGTCAGTGGCAATGGACAGGGGTTGGTGAAAATGAGTGAAGGGGGTATTAAATATTGGAAGAATTAAAAAAAACTAAAGTATGGGGTAACAAGAAAGAAAAGAAAGCAAAATAAAAAGAAAACTTTGTTAATGATTGAATGTTTTGCCCTTCAGATTAGGAACATGACAAAGCTGTCCTCTCTCATCATTTATATTCAGTATACATTACATTGCAAGTCTTTTTTTTTTTTTTAAGATTTTATTTATTTATTTGACAGAGAGAGAGAGATCACAAGCAGGCAGAGAGGCAGGCAGAGAGAGAGGAGGAAGCAGGTTCCCTGCCGAGCAGAGAGCCCGATGCAGGCCTCCATCCCAGGACTCTGAGATCATGACCTGAGCCGAAGGCAGAGGCTTTAACCCACTGAGCCACCCAGGCGCCCTACATTGAAAGTCTTAACAAGTTTCATAAAGAAAGAGTAGTAAATAGCAGAAAGACTGGAAAAAACATCTTTATTCATAGATGACATTATTATATACATAAAACATATCATGGAATTTTCAAAACGTGCTACAAAAAATGAGGTTGATAATGTTATGAGATATGATGCCAATACAAATAAATTACTTGTATTTTGACATTTTCCCCAAAACTAGAAGTTGAAATTAAAGATATCACTTAAAATATTAAAATCATGAAAGCTATGGATACACCTAATCACTTAAGTGTTAAGATGAAACAAATAATGAAAAGGAAAATCTAAAAAGCCAAATGAAAGGAGAGATCTATAGATCCAGGGCAATCCTGATCATAATCTCAGCAATTTTTAAGAAAAAAAAATGACAAGTGCTTCTAAAATTTATGTGGAAGGGCAAAGAACAAGTGACTACTAATACAATTTTGAAAGAAAGTTAAGAGAACATTCACCTTAACTTATTTCAAGAGTTAACATACAGGTAGATTAATGGAAAGTGTGTGGTGTTACCGTAAAGATAGACAGTAGGTTCAATAAAATAGAATGCGCCCCAGAAATAAACACATGTACATATGGTTGATTTAATGTAGAAAAGCTCCAATGGCAACTAACAGGGTAAGGGTAATCTGTGCTGCGCACAGTGCTGCCGCAGTGGGCCACGAGACGTGCAAAAGTAGCACAACTGTATTTAACACCATGTAGAAAACCTCACTGGAGGCGGTGCCTGGGTGGCTCAGTTGGTTAAGCGACTACCTTTGGCTCAGGTCATGATCCCAGAGACCCGGGATTGAGCCCCCACATCAGGCTCCCTGCTCGGCGGGAAGCCTGCTTCTCCCTCTCTCACTCCCCCTGCTTGTGTTCCCTCTCCCTGTGTTTCTTGCTGTCAAATAAATAAGATCTTTAAAAAAAAAAAAAAAAAAAGAAAGAAAACCTCACTGGAAACCATAAAACCTAAACACAGCAGAAAAATCTCACTCGCCTTTCGTTAGGCAAAGATGTCTTAAAGAGGACAGAAAACAGCATAAGACATAAAAGAACACAAAATGGTATGACTTCAAGATGAAAATCTTTTGTCTTTCGAAAGACACTGTTAAGAAAAAGATGAGCCACAGATGGGGGAAAAAAAGTTCAGGAAACATTTATTTTATGATGGTCACCTCTATTACGTAAAGAATTCCTTCAATCCAGGTAAGATTAAAAGAAAAAATGACAGAAAAAGAAGATGAGTTAAAGATTGAAAAGGTCCTTCACAAAAGATATGCAAAGAGCCAAAATGCACATGGAAAGATGCCCATCATCATTTTTCACCATGGAATTGTAGATTACAGTAATCTAAATCCAGTAAGGTTTAACCTGATGCCAACTGAACTGGTTAAAATTAGGTGTAGGTGAGACTGAGGCTCAGCTAAAAATCTGGTATGTTGCTGATGGGCATGAAAATAGCATAGTCACTTTGGAAACATTTAGCAATTATTTATAAAAAGTTACTACAGTAAGACCCAGGAAAACCTCTCCTAGGTCTTCACACAAGAGAAATGAAACATGTCTGCACAAAAACTTGTACTGGAAGGTTTGTAGAAGCATTACTCATATAGCGCCCAATTTGAAAATGATACTATCTATGCAAAAGGATATGACTATTATAAAGAATAAACTGACACACAAAACATGTATGAATCTTAAAATAATTATTTCTGGTGAAAGAAGTAAAAGAAAAAGAGGATGTCTTGTATGATTCCATTTATATGGAAGTCTAGGAAAGGCAAAACTATTACAACAGAGAGCTGATCAGTAGTTTAAGTGGTGAAACTGCGAGGAGGAAAATGGATGGAACAGGAAACAAAACATCTTAGGGTGATGGAGATAGTCTGTATCATGATGTGGATGGTGAAAATCAACCAAATACATTTCTCAAAACTTACCAAATTATATCTAGAAAACTGCTGAGTCTTATTTTTGGTTAATTATACCCCAACAAAGCGATTTAAAAAAAGAAAAGAAACAGGTTGTATTTAAGAGTCAGACCCATAAGGTAAACTCACCCATGGAGACCAGGTGGCTATAGACCTCCAGCATCACATCTCTGTACAGAGTCGCTGAGGAGGGTCTATTTTCCGCCATTCTTCCTGGGTGAACTCCACAGTCACATCCTTGAATGATACAGATGCTGGCAAGAGCACATTTCTGTTCAATCTTGAATGGTTCAGAGACAGGGGACATGGAAAATACATATTGGAACTAAATTCTATCATGTTTACTATAGAGTTTAAAACAACACATTACAAAGGATGCCTGTCATACCCCTAACTCTGTCTTCCAATTTGGGGATACACAGTGAATACAAACATTCTCATGCCCTGATTCATGTGCAATTACTTATAAATTCTATGCATGCACCATCTGTTAACTTGATACTCATAATGGTTAGTGGGATTTTTGTTTGTTTGTGTAAAGTTACTAACTAAAAAAAAAAAAAAAGATCTTTCCATACTTTATCCTGTATTCGATGTTTTGTCCCAAGCCTCTCTAGGGTATACAACCCTCCCACTCAGAGTCTTCTGCTAGGGTAATAGGGAATCTGTGAAGGGGCTAATGTAAGCCTTGGATATATCTACACATAGCTATATATTTATTTTAGAAGTGATCTAGAGGAAGAGTGGAATGCACTTGAGAGAGAGGAGGAAGCAGGCTCCCCGCCGAGCAGAGAGTGCAATGCGGGCCGCGATCCTAGGACCCTGAGATCATGACCTGAGCCGAAGGCAGAGGCTTAACCCACTGAACCACCCAGGTACCCTGCATTTTAAGCAGCAAAAACAGAAGAGATCAATTTAAGAGAAGCCCACTTATACTAAGGCAAAGTAATGGGAATGAAACATAGGAAACTAATTCTCCAAGAGAAAGAAACACTAACTTCTTGGTCGGTTCCACAGACAGGAAGCATAACCAGAGGAGCAGATGCTGATGCCATATACTGAGACTGCAAAAAGAGGTAATAAAAAGGGCTGGGGAGAGTATCACAGTGAGGCACAGCTTGTTTATGTTGTACTCAAAATAAATTTGGACACACAGAAAAGTTATCCACTGCATAGCTATCTACCTGATTTTGTAGCATATGCAGTCTACAGTAAAGATAAGGATTATGATGGACATTAGTCATTAAGGTGATAACTGAAATCATAATATAGAATCTGCTGGCTCAGACATGACATATAAACTGAGGGGAGAAAAGGTCAAAAACTGAATCTGAGAGAATACCAATATTCACCAGAAAAAGAATCAACCAAGAAGGCAGAGAAAAAGTTTATTATTGGTAGAAGAAAATGGACAAAGTAGATTATTTGAAATTAAGAGACCATTTCAGGCATAAATGATTGCTCTAGTCCATGAAAATACACTCAACATATGCATTTACATCTTACCCCCTAAACACGCTCCAGTGAAATAAAAAACCGACTATGAATATACAACAAAGGAAGACAAGAACACTGCCTTCAAAGACTGGGAAATTTGAGTAATTCTTTTTTTTTTAAAAAATATTTTATTTATTTATTTGACAGTGAGAAACACAGCTAGAGAGGGAACACTAGCAGAGGGAGTGAGAGAGGGAGAAGCAGGCCTCCTGCCGAGCAAGGAGCCCAATGCGGGGCTCGATCCCAGGTTTCCAGGATCATGACCTGAGCCAAAGGCAGTCACCCAACCAACTGAGCCATTCAGGAGCCCCATTAAAGAATAAGAGTAAATCTTGAAGGTAAGGAATAGACATTATCAGATGAGAGAAAGAGGGGAAGGTTGCTTAAAATCTAATATAAACACAAAGGAGGGAAAAAGGTAGGCTTCCGATAAAAGCTCAGAAAAATGACTAGGGTCAAATTCAGCAACACTTGGAATCATCAGTATGCTGTGGGGTGAATGACTGGTAGAGCAATTCATTGAAGAACAATCAGACAATACTGGAAATGCTCAATTCATGTTTTGAGCAGACTATACGAAGAAAATGTACACCAGTAAGAGAAATAACTTCGGGAGCTCTCATTGTCAATAAGGTAGTCAAAGGGAGATCAGAGCTATTCTGGCACTTGAGATTTAAAGACAACAAATTTAGAAATTTCATTTTCTAATTTTTGTTGCTGACATAAATTTTTATCTGCATAAATTCCTAATTGTTCATACTGACCTCGTATCTAGTATCATTAATTCTAATAGCGTACCTGTAGATATATCTAGATTTTCTACATCAGCATCATGTCATCTATAAACACAGGAAATTTTATTTCTTGCTTTCTGATCTTTGTATTTTTTTCTTGCCTTATTTCATAGGCTAAGACTTCTAACATTTTTCATCCCAGGAAGTTTTCCTAGTGAACTATGAATTACAAGTTTTTAAAAAGTTTTTGCTAGATATGGCTTATAAAAATAAGGAAGATACCTTCATTCCTAGAATGTTAGAAATTTTAATATTCTTTTTAAAAAAAATTTTAATTATTTATTTGAGAGTGAGTGTGTCAGCAGGGGGAAGAGCAGAGAGATGCTGAGTCCAATGTGGGACTCAGGCCCAGGACCCTGAGATGACCTGAGCCAAAATCAACAGTCAGACATGAAAGTGACTGAGCACCCAAGTGCTCTGGAAATTTAAATATTCTAAAATTTATTTCCTACATCCAATAGTATGATCACGGTCTCTTTCCTTTGGTATTTGTACAATGAATTACACTGATTTTTTAAATTGTTAATTCAAACTAGAATTTCAAATAAAAGTATCTTCTTCATTATGTACTAACTATACACATACACAGTTTACTTATCTTGGCTTGAAAATTCATAAGGAAAGCTAAAAAAAAAAAAAAAGCATATGTAACCAGAAAATAATTTAAGAACAATGATGTTGGAATTGTTGTACCTGAAATTGAAACTCTGTAAAGTTTTAATAGATGATGAGCTGGAATGACTAATGAACAGAAGATAAAGCTAAAAATGAGTACAAATACAACATGATTTTCTGAAGGATAAAAAGGATAGCATCTTTTATTTTTGGAAAAAATATAAACTTTCCAAAATGTCATATGGCTAATTAAATAGAAGCGATAAGAAAGTTAAATATATACCTCACAGCATTGAACAAGGTAAAATTAAGAGTGGACCAAACATAGAAAGTTTCTTTTACAATGTAAGACTAGAAAATGGAGGGTTCTGGCCAAAGTGGCGACGTTAGCAAGTTCCCGTCTCACCTTCTCCCACAGACACACCAAATTTACAGCTACACATGGAGCAATTTCCTCAGAAAGAAATCAAGAGAACAGCTGAACAACTCCTACATACTGCATAAATAAGAAAATGCCCATGTCAAAATGGATCCTGGTACACCTTCAGCTATTGGGAACCACAAAGAATAAGGAAACAGGTTGGACCATCACAAAGATTTGAGAGACAACCGAGGGCATGGCTGGGCTGAATGATAAGTTCCATCTTCTACTCTAGATCACTGTCAAGACTGGAAGAAGTGACTGTTTTTCCTAATATTGTGCACAAACCAACACAGAGAGAGAAGAAAAATGAAGATAGAGGAATATGGTCCAAATGAAAGACCAAGATAAAACCTC